>JBBMOL010003966.1:0-12865 GCA_037954665.1 Laguncularia racemosa | reverse complement strand
ATATAAAAAATTCTACCCACTTGGTGAAAAATTCAATGGCTACTAGTATGAATCATGACCCTAGAGGTTTTGGAGTGATTGGGAATATGTCAATCCCCCAAGGAGAATGGCCATGGTGCAACAACAAATGAAGTTTTTGGTGGGGTTTTATTGGGTTTGCATAAATTTAAAAACACCATGACAGTGCTTGACATATTTGATGCAGTCTGATTCCTGGTTAGCTAATAGTAGCCCTTTCTCATGATTTTTCAAGCCAACATGTGGCCGTTCATAGGAGGTCCACATACTCCTTCAGCACTTCTTTCATCAATTCACATCCTTTTTTTTTCACCCACACATCTTAGAAAGGGTGGATCAGGTATCTTTTATAAAGTACGGGCTCATTTAGTAAGAAATGACTCGCAACCTTCTGATGTTTTTTGGGTCATTTTTGCTAGCCATTTCGGGTATTTTTTTCTGGGGGAAATTTTGATATCATAATACCAAGGCTTATAACTTGCGCCTTTTCGTTACCAAACAGTGGGTAGGTTGATTTTCAATTTCTATTTTAAATGGTTGAACTTTGGCTCCCCCCGTTATCTGAATCATAGAGTAGTGTGGGAAGGGCATCTGCAAACTGATTTTGATCCTCGGGATGTAGTGAAAGGGGATTGCTTTGAATTCACGATAGTTCTATTAAATTTTATGGTATGGTACCAAGTTTTGGGGCTTTAGTTTTTTATTCCCCTCTTATTTTTAAAACGATGAGTGAAAATCTCCGATACTCTAATTTACGGATTTTTTAGTGACAAGCCATTTTGGGCCAGGATGCACACCTCTTATTCCACAAATTTTTTAGTATATAGAAATGGAGTCCCCTCGCGAGGGGAATTGGTTCCTTCAGGATATTAGTACGCCCAATCCCACAACCCAATACATTGGCAGCTCTATCAAAGAATACTTTTATTTAAAGGGTTTGTTCTGTCCCTAATCTTTTATTGGTTCGCCCCCCATTTTTGATATGTTTTCACAAGGAAATTTCGCTTGTGATTCTTGGGAAAACTCTCCAAATTGGGGATTCCGCCAACTGATCGCTAAAGATTTCCCTTTTATCGAATTTTGATTTATATATGTGATATCAAATTCTGATAAGGCATCTGCCATTTTGAGATTTTCCCTAACAAAAGGGCTTCTTTTCCAAATACTTTAGAGGATCGTGTCTTGTTGTAAATCAATGTGATAGTAAAAAGGGTTATTTTCTCAATCGATGCATGACCTAAATCAAAGCACAGCAAGTCCCTCTATTTCGGAATACCTCTATTCCCTGTCGTGAACTTCTTACTTTAAAAATATATGAAATGTTCTCCCCCTCTTCATCTTTTTTTCCCCCGCATGTACCCCCTGGATTCAAGGAGTTCATGAGATACAAGAAAAAGGGTTTTCCTTGTTTTGGGAACTATTAAGACTGGGGATTTATGAGATAGTCTTTGATCATTCTGAATGCTTCTTCACATTCATCGTCCCATTCTACCACGACATTCTTTTTTAGCAGACGGAATAGTGGACGACATTTATCTGTGAGCTGTGAGATGAAACGGGCTATGAAATTTCCCAACCTTCCATCAAACCTCTTACCTCTTTGATAGTGCGTGGAGAGGGCAGTTCCAGTATGGCCTTTACTTTGTTAGGGTCAATTTTAAATACCTTCTCGACTTATGACAAACCCTAACAACTTGCCTGTTGTGACCCAAAAAATACACTTTTCCGAATTTAACTTGAGATAAAACTTTCTCAATCGCTTCAACAATTTCCTCATGATAACCGCATGGCTTTCTTCTCCTTTAGACTTGGTTATCATGTTGTCCACGTATACTTCCACCTCTCGATGCATCATGTCATGAAGTATTGCAACCATGGCTCTCTGATATGTTGCCCTAGCATTTTTCAAACCGAAAGGCATAACTTTATAACAGAAAGTTCCCCATGTTATGATAAAGGTTGTTTTAGTTTTATCTTCTTCAACCATTTTTATTTGATTATATCTGAGAAAACATCCATAAATGAGAAGAGATGGTTCCCTGTGGTATTATCTACCAGGACGTTGATGTGAGGTAAAGGGAAGTTGTCTTTTGGCGTAGCTTGATTTAAGTCTTAGAAGTTTACGCATACTCGCATTTTTCCATTCTTTTTTAGAGCGAGGACTATATTTGCTACCTATTCTGGGTAGTCTAACACCTTAATGAATCCCACTTCTAGTAGCTTTTTGACTTCCTCTTTAATTTTTAGTAAGATGTCAAGCCTAAATCTTCGTAATTTATGTTTTTTAGGTTTGACATCTTCCCTCGTGGGAAGCTTGTGAACTACTATTGACTGGTCGAGTCTTAGCATGTCGCCATATGACCAAGCGAATACATCTACATATTCAGTTAACCGCTCGGTTATCTCACGCTTCTACTTGTCACTCAAATTGGCCCCAATCTTGAGGTTTTTGGGTTCCTCGACGCTCCATAGATTTACTATCTCCATCGGCTAGTAGATTGAAATTTTACTTTGTTTATGTTTTTACCAATTTTCTTGTATTATTTCGTGGTCAAGGACATCGCCTCCAACAGTTGACCCAACAGTATTGGAAATGACATCGATGTTTTCATTACTTACCTACGTGAAATGTCCCTAACGTTCGACGGTCGGGAATCTGTAGGTAAAGTGAAGCAAGAACATGTATGTATAAGCAAAAGAAATAAGCTACAATTCATTGAATCTGAAAAATAAAAATCACAATAAAAATCTGTTTAATACTTGTTCCATATCCTTGAGCTGACTAAATGCTATCAATAGGATAACAGAACCAATTGTTAAGAGCTAGATGCTGATTAGACGTGCGAGAGGCCGAGCCTTCATTGCTGACATCGGTTTCACTTATCTTTGGCTCTTGAATGGTAGTTACTTACTTGAATGATTGTTGGATGGGTGAAAAATGCATCAGGGTGTTGCTTAGCTTCTCTTTCTTTCCTGCTTCTAATACCTCTTGATTGTGCCTCTTCTTGGGATGTAGGAACGTACCCTAGCCCAAACGTCCCTTGCTGTCCCTCCTTAAACTGATGGCCCTCCTTACTGGTTACTACACTCACTTCATTGAATATTTGGAGCCCAAAGTCTTCAAAATTGTCTTCCTTGATGTAAAGTATGGTTGTCTCTTTATAGATGGCATAATCTTGCTCTCCCAGTACGGTGATGATATGTCCATTCACTATGAACTTAACCTTTTGATGTAAACTTGAGGGTATAGCTCCAGCAGTATGTATCCACGGCCTTCCCAATAGTAGATTGAAAGACCTTAGAATGTCAAGGACTTGGAAGGAGATGTGGAATATCTGTGGACCAATTTCCACTGGCAAGCTGATTTCCCCCACTATTTCTCTTTTAGACCCATTGAAGGCCCTAACCACTATCGAACTTGGCTTGATGTTGCTTACATCGACTCCCAGCAGGTCAAGGGTGGCCAAAAAGGCATACGTTGAGGGAAGATCCATTGCCAATGAGTACTCTAAAGACAATTGTGTCATTGCATTTCACCACTATGAACAGTGGTTTTTGTGTGTTGGTCTCCCTCTTCTCCTAGCTCTTTGAGAGAGACAGATATCTAGTCCATGGTGAAGATTAAATCTACAACATGTCTCAATTTCTCTATTACGATGCCTTCTGGTACCTTGATTTGTTTGAGTACTTTGAAGAGTGCTTTTCTATGAGGCTTAGACATTGTGAGGGGGCCCATAAGTGATATCTAGGTTGGAACCTTGTTGAGTTGTTCCATGATTTGGTATTCGCTTGCTTAGACCATTTTTGTAAAGGTAGAAAGCCCCTCTTCCCTCTTTCTCCACCTCAGTGTTAGGCTCTTCGGTTGAGATCTTGTATTTAGGATCATAAATTCTCCTAGAGCGGGTGATTCCTCCTATGATGAGAGGTCTTTCCTGCTCGAGGGTCTGATAGTCGAATGGCGCTGCCTTATACCTCTCTAAGGGAATTGGGATATTAAATACATATTTCTTCTTCGGGATTTGCACCTTAGTAGCTTGTCCCTCGCAGTAACCTTATGACTATCAGCTTTTGGTCCGATCTAATCATGTTTATGGACTCCTCTTTCTCCTTTGGTAGGTTGTCTTCTTTTTCAAACTCAAGCCCCCATCCACTAGGTGGCTTATACTCAGTTGAGGTGAGAGAGTAATTCACTAAATACTTAAACCTCCCATGCGATTCGCCTAGAGTACTGATTGTTGGGTCTCCAATTAACCACATTCTCTTGATCTGTGATTTAGGAGTTTTATCTTAGACTTGATGTGATCGCCTTTCTTGCTGCACTGTTATTCTTTCCTGTTTTTGGGACTCTTTTGATTTGGAGTCCGGCTCTTCGGATGTGATCATGTTGACGATGGGCTTATGGTTGGGCAACGAATTAGTGTTGACATTGGGTGCTGGTATGTTGACGAAGTCTAACTGTACTATTCTGGCGTCAATCAGATCTTGAATCTTATTTCGAAGCCTCCAACATCTGTCTATGGAATGCCCCTCTTGGCCCATACGGTAATCACACTTGAGGCTTGGGTCAAAATTCCTTGGCTTGTACTGGTCACTTAAGATCTCAAAGTTGATCAAATTATCGACTCATAGAAGAGCAAAAACCTAACTAAGCGGGATCAGTATCGGAGTGAACTGTCTCGTGACCTTAGGAGCCTGGGTGTGATTCATTGGTGATTGTTGGGTTAGGGCATTCTCGGTTTGAAATGTCATGTAGGAACCAACCCTGTCTACTCTGCCGGAGTTAACCGTGCTGACGGTAGATTCCTTAGCTTTGCTATCTCCTATGGGCCTCTGCAATGATGTGATTCTAAGAGGGTCTACTATCTGGAGTCTCCCTGTCATGATGGCATTCTCGATTTGGCACCCTGCTGCCACTACTTCTGCGAAACTGGACGACGCCTGGCCTACTAGATGTAAGAAGTAAGTTTTCTCTAGAGTGCTAACGAAGATGAATGTCAACTTTTTTTCAGAGATTGGGGTTGTTACTTTAGCAACTTGAGCTCTCCAGTGTTAGGCATACCCTTTGAAAGACTCGGTGTGTTTCTTTCGGAGACTTCCTAGATCCATCACCGAAGGGTTAACTTCAATGTTAAATTTTTATTGGTCATAAAATTCCAGAGCGAGTCTTTCCCAGGTGTTGACTTGGCTGAAGTCCAAGTGTGCATACTAGACGAGGGCAGGGCCTGTGAGGCTGTCTAGGAAGGTTTGGATCATGAGTTGGTCATACTGGGCATATTTGCTCATCTTTCGCACATACAGCCTTGAATGCATCTTGGGGCATCTAATGCTGCCATCTTTTTCAAACTCTAGGGTCTTAAACTTCTCTAGGTGCACCTCTTCCCCATATACCAGTAGGCTGGTGTTTCGTGCCTGCTCAAAACCGTCAGGCCCCTCTAGCGTCTTCATCTTGTCAGCTAGTTATTGGAAACATTTTCTCTCCATCTCCTTTTACCTATCTTCCATTTCCTTTTTTATATCGTCAGAGGTTAGGCCGAGATTGATTCTCGGTTCATACTCAAATGCTAGGTTGAGGTGGGAATTGATCTCCTCATACTCTAAAGGTTAACCCTCTACTGCCTTCCCCTTTCTGGCCCTTGAATGTTCTTCCTGAGTTGGTTGGGTGGTGTGAAGGAGGCCAATACACTCGGTCAGGAGGTGGACTTGAGAAGCCAACTGTTGGACCATTTGTTCTAGGGATACGATCCTAAGGTTCGAGGCCGTATCAGCGCTGGTGTTGTTGTAGTTGTCGCTGTTATTGCCACTATTTGCCATTTTGGTCTTTGAGCGGGTGTGGATTAGGCTTCTTGGATGGTTCGGTTGTTTGGGAGCTATCTTTGACACCCGGTATGCATGTTTCTTAGTTTGATGCGTGTAGCATATGGATGCTAAAAATAAAGGGCCAACAATTGATTAATGACATAATCCTAAAACTTTATTTTTATTAATATTGGAAACTTGGAGTTCGATACTTAAAATGTGAAAAAAAAAAGAGAAAGAAAGTACAATGCTAATCTAGTTCCTAGTCCTCTTCTTTTTCTGCTACGTAAGCGCCGGTTTTCTGCTAATGATGGCTTCCAGCTCTTTAACTCTAGCTTGGGTCTTCTCCAGCTGAGCTTCCAAAGCCTTATTCCTTTGATCAAACTCTTTGAATCTGCCCTTCCAGATATCCTTTTTGTAGTCTGTAGCTTCAAAGTATACTTCCATCCGAGCCCTGACTTGTTCCAAGTAAGTTCTTAGCTTTTGACCTACTTTGTCTGGCTTGGGTTGGGTGTGTCGAGTTTAATTTTTGAATTCCCATTCCTAATCCGATCTAGACTAGACCCTATGCTCATCTAATGTAGATCCTCGACTTGAATTAGGAATTTCGTTTGATTTTTGGAGTCGCCACCCAACTGTTGTTGGGAAAAAAGTGAATTAAGACTAAAGGAGCGGATTAGTCTTAATTTAGACTACTAGTCGTCGTTATTTCCTCTTCTCGTTTTTGTGAGAAGAGAAAAAAGGAAAAACCAGAGTTTCTAAGTCCGGAGGCTAACCTATTAAAACCTATACGGTTACCACCTAATCTCCTGAAATTGTTCATCTTTAGAAATGTGTTTCATTGTGTTTCTGTTAATTTTTGTTATGTCTTTGAATTTATTTCAGAAAAAGGATTTTTCATTTATTTTAAGGGTTGACCCGAATGGGTGCCTACGTACCTGCTATTCAGGATCAAACAAGCCGTAGTTCACTTTTCTGAAAACCTTAAGTTGGTTTGGTGAATTTTAATTTATGAAAACCTCTTTTAGTTTATGTTCTTACCATTTTTGGGATTTTTTTTTCTAAAAACTCTAAGCCTAAGCTTGATTTCATTTTGAAAATGATTTTTATAGGGATAACATCAATTTTGATTTATTTGATGAAAATGATTTCTCTAAGTGCTAAAACTTATTTATTTGTCTTTTATGATTTTTTTTTATGATTTTTTTTTATTTTTGTGATTTCTGAGAATTTTTGGGGATTTTTGTGGTTTTTGGGAATTTTTGTTGATTTTCGTGATTTTTGGGAATTTTTGTTGATTTTCATGATTTTTGGGAATTTTTGTGATTTTTGGGAATTTTTATTTATTATCTATCCTATTTGACATCTAAAATTTTATGATTTATTTTCCTAATTTATTATTTTTCTATATTTTTTTTTATTTTTTTATTTTAATTTTTATTTTTTATTATTTTTCTACATTATTAAATTCTAGAAAAATCTAATTTCTACATTTTCCTATTTATTAAAAATAACACATAAATAAATAAATAACAAATAATTAATTAATTAATTCAGAATAAACAAAATTAATTAAATAAAAATAAAAAAATCCGGAAAATCCGACTTACCTAGATCCAGGTCGGTGCGCGGGTCGGGTCAGTCGGGTCGGGTCGGGTCGAATCGGGTCGGGTCGGATCGGTCGGACACGGCGGCGGGGTTGGCTCGTTCACGGCGTTCCGATGGTCTTTTGCGGCGAGTGAAGTGTCGAATCCTAGCTTCTTGAGGGTGCTGAATCCGATGGTGGTGGCGGTTTACTCCCAGAACGTCTCCTCGCGGTGGCTCAACTCCGATCGGCGGTCGCAACTTTGGGTTTCCTCCGATCTACACTCTTTTCTCTCTCTCTCTCGCAATTCTGATCTGTGTTCTTGCTTCTTCATCTCCTCCTCTATTTATAGGCGCTTGAAATCGAGCTGAATAAGCTCGGATTTCCTCCGATTGAAGCTGATCGGATTTTCGGTTGAAAAACCAACTCCGATTCGTGCCCATCCAACGATTTGTTGCGATTTGATTTTAATTAGATAATGTTTATCTTATCTTTATTGAAGATCTGTTGGATTTGTGCAAAAAAATTGAATCAAAACGGCCGAAATACGAATTTTTTCCTCGCCGGCGATCTCGGGCTCGAGGTAGGAGACGATCACGCGCCCGGTGCGTGCGCTTCCTCCAGCCAATCAGATGTCGCCACGTGTCCTGGGCAAATGAGAAAAATCGCAAAACGCGGAAACTGCTTCCCCCGCGTTTCGAACCTGCGACCTCGCACCCCGCACCGCGTCTTAGCCCATGGTCCGGACCAGCTGAGCTAGCCCACTTTCCTGTTTTTTCTAATTTCGCAAATTACATATATGCAATGCGATTTTCCTATTTTTTTGTATTTTTTGAAAATTCCAAATTTTATAAAAATTGTTTATTATTTATTATTGCTATTCCTGAAATCATTTTTCAAAATTGAAGTGTTTTCCTATTTATTTTTATTTTTTGAACATTTTTATTATTTTATGCTAAATTAGGGAAAAATTGGAAAAATTAGGAAAAATTGAAAATTGATTGTTATTGAAAATTATTGACTCCTAGGGCAAAAATGGGGTGTTTATAGGGTGACATCTAAGACTCGGTATGCCCTTTCTCCTATTTGATATAGCTGGTGGATCACGAAATCCCTGATGGCTCGATGTTTACCCACTTCTCCATCCAGGTCTCCGAGGTCTATGTTAGGGCTCTCGATTCGGGCTTCCCATAGGGCTTTGACCTCTACCAGTTTAGTAAACTTCTCGGCTACTAGCAGGCTTGGGTCCTGGTATTCGAATGTGATTCCCTCCAACAATGGCCTGTAAACTATGTCTTAGATGGTACCGAACTGACAGACCATCGAGTTTAGATGATAACCTATGCACCCACTGATACCAATTAGAGGAACAGCCTGAAGATTTCTGTAGCAACTTCATCTAACGGTTCAAAGAATGTCATTGGCACTGAAGCTCTTGAGTACTTTTACCCAATCATGGCTAGTAAGGTCATCAGGTAACTTTATCTTCTCTATGCGAGAGTCCACAAGGTCTACTTGTTGAACTAGTGATTTTCGGACCATGTTCAACCCGAAACATTTGAGATGGCTCATAAACCAAATCAGGATGAGGTTAATGTTTGAGCGGAGGATCCCATGGCCTTTCTTCTTGACAAAGTTTATGTTTCAAATCTATTCAGCCAGTAGAGTCGGGATATAAGATTTCCCTTCTAGGAATTGGGCCACCAGCTCTACAACTCTGTAATAGATATAAAAGATTCCGGTAAGGAAGAGTATGGTGGCAAACGTTGTCAAGATGAAAGCGTACACCCTTCTCTATTTGTAGCTTTTGGGATCCCCACATAATATATCCTTCCTGTTCCCATCATCATTATGGGCTATGAACCAAGCTTCTAACTCGTCTATCCGTATGCAATACCCGTTGCAGTTTGCCAAGGCCTGGTTGATTGCTGTCTTGCGAATACCCAACAATCTAGTGAAAATACCAGCCGACTCAGCCTCAAGATCCAGCACATATACCTTGCTGGTTAATGATGGGGCCTATAGAAATTAGGTGTATTCTTCTAAAGTGGGAGTGATCTCATGTGACCCAATAAAGAAAGCCATGGGCTCGATTTCCTATAGATGGAGGATGGCCCGAATCAGAGGTAGGTTCATTTCCATCTTCATCAGTGATAAGATGGGCCCTATCTTTTGCTGGATGAAGGCCTGTTCTTCAAGGTCATATAGAGTAAACCAATGGTCCAATACCAATTTTAGATCAAGAGGTTTCTAAACCCGAATTTCCTTACGAAGGAGGAGGTCAACTGTAGGACTAGCCATCTATTACAATAGAAATTTCTAATTACACAAAGTTTTTACAAAGTACAAATGATGCTATTACAAGTAGATGTATTTGAACTCCTGAAAAGGAACAAAGAATTACATCATTAATCAATTGTCGGCCCATGCCTTCATGTATGCAGATGGGTGGGTTCCAACAAGTCCCTAAGCTCTATATCCTCCTACATTCTCGAAGAAATGGATCTCACGCCATATCGAAGCATTAAGTCGAATAGCCTAATCAACCTCAAACAGTGGTCATATCACTTTGCTCGAAACCTATACAATGGCAACGGCCTAAGTTTGACCGTATCTAATCACACGATTACATGCGTGCAGACTCAACATTATTAATAAGTAAACCGTAAACTTTATCAAATCCCTGAAAGGTTAGTGTCAGTAATATCTCACAGTATAATAGTTAAAAGATATTTGGAAATAGTGATTCAAAAGATTCAGGTGGCTAGCCTACCGGTTTGTCCCTAGTGGAGTCGCCATTCTATTAAGTCTAATTTTTTATTTTTCCATTTATATTCCTAATTCGATTTATACTAGACCCTATGCTCATCTAATATAAATCATCAACTTGAACTAGGAATTTTATTTTATTTGGAGTCGACACCCAACTAAAGTTGGGAAAAAATTACTAAATTATAACTAATTAAGTGGATTAATCTTAATTTGGACCACTAGTCAGTGAAATCTCCTCCTTTCATTTTCGTAAAAGAGGGAAAGAAAACCAGAGTTTTTAAGTTCGGAGGCTAACCTATTAAAACCTTAAAGTTACCACCTTACCCTTTTGAAATGTGAATCGTATTCTAATATCTTTTCCTTTTTTTATTGCTGTTTATTTTATGTTGTTATTTTATCATTATTTTCTTTTTTTATTCCATTTTATTTATTGATTAAAACAACTTATTTTAATTTGGAAAATGATTTTTTATTCTTTTTAGAGTTGCCCCATAAGGGTGCTGTCGAGTCTAATTTTTGAATTTTCCCATTCCTAATCCGATCTAGACTAGACCCTATGCTCATCTAATATAAATCCTCGACTTGAGTTAGAAACTTCATTTAATTTTGGAGTCGCCACCCAATTGTTGTTGGGAAAGATTAAATTAAGACTAAATGAGCGAATTAGTCTTAATTTAGACCACTAGTCGTCGTGATTTCCTCTTCTCGTTTTTGTGAAAAGAGGAAAAGGGAAAACCGGAGTTTCTAAGTTCGGAGGCTAACCTATTAAAACCTTACGGTTACCACCTAATCTCCTAAAATTATCTCTATCTAGAAATGTCTTTTATTTTGTTTTTATTGCTTTTTATTATGTTCTTGAATGAATTATTTAAAAATGATTTTTTATTTCATTTTATGGGTTGACCCGAATGGGTGCCTATGTACCTACTATTCAGGATCAAACAAGCCGTAATTCGCTTTTCTTGAAAACTTTAAGCGGGTTTGAGAATTTTAATTTTGAAATCTCTTTTTGTTTATGTTTTTACCATTTTTGGGATTTTTCTAAAAATCTAAACCTAAGCTTAATAATTTGATTTTTTGAAAATAATATTTTAAGAAAAACATCAATTTTGGATTTATTTGAGAAAATGCTTTTTCTAGGTGATAAAATTCATTTTTTCTATTTTTTCTTAATTTTTGAATTTTTATTAATTCTTTATTAATTTTTGTAATTTTTTATGATTTTTTTATGATTTTTATGATTCTTTTATTATTTTTATAATCTTTATGATTTTTCATGATTTTCAACATTTTTATTATTTTTATTAATTTTTGTGAATTTTTATTAAAAATTTTCCTTCTAGGTTATTATCTATCCTATTTTAAAATCTAAAGCTTTATTATCGTTTTTCTAATATTTTTATTATTTTCTACATTTTTTTTTATTTATTACTTTGATTATATATATATTTTTTTTATATTATTTTTTTATTATTAAATCCTAAAAAATCTAATTTCTATTGTTTTTCTATTTATTGAAATATAAATAACACATAAGTAAATAAATAACTAAATAAATAACAAATTAATAAATAAATAAGCAAATTAATAAATCAATTCGGACTATAAAAAAAAAATCAGAAAATCCGGAAAATCCGACTTACCTGGATCTGGGTCGGTGCGCGGGTTAGGTCGGTCGAGTCGAATCGGGTCGGGTCGGATTGGTCGGACACGGCAGCGGGGAGTGCTCGTTGACAGCATTCCGGCGGCCTTTTGCAGCGGTTGAGGTGTCGAATCCTAGGTTATCGAGGGCGAGTGATGGGTGTCGAATCCAACAAAAATAAAACCTACTCCTAGACAATTATATGATTTGCATATAGTGGTGAGTAGGGTCGAATCCACAGAGATTGGTTAAATTTATTTCTATCCAAGGAGAATAAAAAGGAAAAGGAAAATGGGGGGTTTGGTTTGTGAATCGAATAAAGTTAAAACGAGATAAGAAAATTGAATATTGATAAAAGCCTAGCCAAAGGAATCAAGATAGTTTAATTCTAGGAATTGATCATCGATGCAAATGTTTTCTATTCTTAGTTCTAGATAAACTGGTTATGGTTATTAATAAGCTCTAACAACCTATCTCTCCTTACTTCCTCGATAACCTCAGACAAGCGCTTTGAATTATTTCTCTTATTGATTAAACAACCCTAGACAAGCGCTTAGGATTTAATCTATCAATAGCATTAAAATCTAGAGAGACCACCAATTCATGCCAGTAGATTATAAGATAACCTATTTAAACATGATCATACACCTCCATAACATGAATTCGATCATCTCTTTTATAACCAAACATGTTATTGTGTCACTAAGACTAGAACAATCAAACAATTACGGATTTGACGTGCTAGTTGACAATATATTAACTTGCTAATTGAGTAGAAAAGCTCTATTCATACCAATCAACAAAGATAATAATGACAAAACGAGCAGAAGATATATGAATACCCGAAAGCAAAGAATAGAATAAATACAAGTCAATTAGACCTCACAATTCGTGGAGAATTAAACATCTATGACCCTTTGGCAAGAAAAGTAGCTTAACTACTCATGTTCATCAATAAAACGAAAATAAAAAGTAAAGACATGATGAACCTGGTTGCCTGCTCTACCTCTAAGATGATCCAAGGTTCTTCAAGATCCAAAGATTCAAAAGTT
>JBBMOL010003965.1:0-12866 GCA_037954665.1 Laguncularia racemosa | reverse complement strand
AAGGGAAAAGAAATGCAATTAATACATTTAAAAAAAAAAAAAAAAAAGGATATGTTAGGTGTGATGTAGTTTGATTTTATAGGATAGAGTTTAATCTACACTCCCCAGCATCTTTAAATTTTGGGGTGCTAAAAAATTAAGTTTTAAACCAAAGAGATACCTTTGTACGTGAATATTTGTCAAGCCCAAAATTTATCTCCCCCTATTAAAATTAGTGGAAGTTGGAAGAAAAATTTTTATTTTTTTGAAACTTCAATCTTGTGAAATTTTCTAAAATGCTTTAATGTATCAGGTTAGTGGGGGAGCTAGTAAAATTTTATCATTTTTTTAAATTTCTTTTATTCCCAAATTTTAAAATTTTGAATTTTAAATTTAATTTTTAGAGCCTATATAATTTTAATAACTATACTTATTTTATATTTAAAAGACTTTTTTTTTAATTAAAAAAATTTAAAAAGATTTGAGCTTCAAGAGTGTTACATATTAAATTTTTAATGGATTGACTTAAGATAAAAACCTAAAAAATTTTAGTTAACAAAATTTATTGTAATTGATGGTGTTGTCAAATTAGGTGACCCCTCTAGTGTGATCCAATTAATTTCCCGCAAAACCTATTTTCTTTTTTTTAAATTTTTACCTTTTACTATTTGAATAAAAACTATCTGCATCGAGTTTAACACCCCGATATGAAATTTGATTTTTTAGATTAAACTTAGTATAATTAGTTTTACATAAATTAAATTATTATCCATTTCTTTATCCCCCCAAAAAAGTTTCCAAAAAGTGAAATTGTGTTTTTTTTTTCCCAAAGTAAAAATACTTCAAGTAAAAAGCACGAGAAAAGAGTATCACCCCATCTAAGGTCTGGAGACAAAGGCAGGAATGGATCACAACATTTTCAACCCCCTTTTGCAATGGGAAAAACCCCCAAAGCCACAGAATTTGCTTTCCTATCAATAAGTTGAAAAAAAACAAATTTGAAAAACTGTAAGCTGTTTCAAAGATCATAAAGTAATCAAGACGCTTTGTTTTAGCTAAAAAAGACTTTGAAACGGCAAAAAAGATCAGTTTCAACCCATATCCTCCTATCCTTCCTTTCGTGCATGGGGGGGAGGGTTCTTAGCAGTTCAGCGTAACATAAATCCAACGATCTGAAATTTTTAACAATGCTGCTAAAATTTTGTGACAATTATGTAAAATTTTTAAGCTAAAAAGGGAAAAAAAAATCGAAATTAACGGTATTTCGTTTTACTTATTAAAATTAAAAAAAAGAGAACATAAAGTAAAAAGATATTATAAAATAAGAAATAAAACCAAATTTTAAAAATGCCTCCTTTTTAATTATAATTGATCGAAAAATAAATCCATGCCCGAGTGAATTTTGGAAAAACAGGCAAATGTTAAATGGATAAAAAGGGGGGGGAATCGGCTTTACGTTCTTGCGGACGTTGGGAATTGGGGGAAGTTTAATAAATCGATAATTGGGGACTTTTATTATCCCCGAATGAGAAGACTTTGGGCTGGGGTTACTATTTTTATATTGGCCGAAAATTTTTTTTTAAACCCCCATACAACAAATAGTCGAAGGGGCGCCTGTATAGATTTTTTTTTTACAAAAGTATGGATTGTACGCGATTGGTGCATTATTTTCGAGGGAAAGAAAAATTTTTGGCCAAGTACTTTTTTGACCCAACCTTATATATTTTTTTAACTTATTGTAGAAAAAACAGCCTATTTTTAAATTCTTTTTTCTATATATAGGCTCAATTTATATTTATTTTTAAAAAAAAACGAGGGTTGCTTCAAGATTAGTATAATTTTTGGTATTTACAATTTTTTTTCAAACCAAAATTAGTTGGGTTTTGTAAAATTTTAAATATTCAAGGGACATAGACATTGGATCAAAATTTCGTTTTAAAAAAAAGGATTTTTTTGAGGAGAAACCCTTTTCAATTAGAAAAGGTTAGAAAATTTTATCTTTTTTTTTTTTTTTCACTTTTTCTTTCCTTTTCTTTTTTTTATTTTTTTTATTTTTTTTCTTTGCTTTGAAAAACCATACCCCTACAATATAGCTAAAAAATTCGTCTTCAACATGTGGGATTGGGTCTGCGATTTTTTGCATGAAGAAAATTTTCTCCTCCTTTCTTTGTTGTAAGTGTTTTATTTTTAATCAATTTCCCACCTTCAAAATTAGGTATTGTTGTGTTAAGTTGCGATTGATAAGGTAAACTTTTTTTTTTTAAATGATTAATTTGTTTTAAATTTTCAATTTTTCTTTTTATTATTATTCCTTTGGAAATAAAATTAAGTGCAAGTCATTAAAATACATTTTTAAATTTTTTTTAAATGGAAAAATTTTATACCAAAAAAGTATATTACAAATTAGGTTTCGAAGCACATTTTCACTATACGAGTTTGTGATCCCAAAAAAAATTTAGGATGAAGATGCAGACTGAGTTTATGTCTTTAGTAAAAAATTTTTTTTTTTTTCCCCTAAAAAATCTTTACTACAAACTTAAAAAGTTATAACACTGAAAAACCTATAAAATTTCTACAAACCTAAAAAAATTTATTATAAAAGATGTCTACAAACCTAAAAATTTTTGAAAAAAGTATGTCTGAAAACCCTAAAAGTGATAAATAAATTTAACAGAAATTAAAGAAAAAAATTTGCATTGCACTTTCAAATATAAATTAAACCCTTAGTTTAGTTTAGTTACTTTTTCGTATTTAAATTTTCCTCTGTAAAATTTACTTTGCAAATTTTTGTTTTCAAAATTGTGTTTTTGCAATTTTTAATTTACTAAAAATAGTGTGGAAAAATTTCTTTAAAGATCTCAGTATGTTTTCTTAAAAAAAAAAAAATTTTTATTTCTATATATTACTTTGTTTAAATGCAAAAAAAAAAAGAATGTAAATATTATACATAAAAATTTTATTAAAAATAGTAGTTATTGTTAATTAATATTAAATTTTTAATTTTTAAATTTTTAAATATATGATCAATTCATGTAATGAATTATGTATATAAATGTATTTTTGAAACGTGTCATAAATTAAGTTATTTTAAATTAACTTTTAATTAGTAGTTTTTGTATTAAGTATCTTTAAATTAAATTTGTAAAAAATTAATCAGTGAAAAATTTTGTTTGGGTGGAAATAAAAAATATTTGTATGGTTTAGTAGAATTGTATAAAAAAGTGGGTTGGTAATTATCTGTTATTAAAGATGATTAGCGTTAAATATGTTAATTTAAATTTAGTAAAAAAAATTATTTGTTGCAAAGTAAAAATTTTTTGTATGGTTTTGTAAATGATTTTAAAAATAAATTAGTTATTAATTTTATTTTTAAAGGGGGGATTAGTGTTAATTTATGTTTTTTTAAATTACTATGAAATTAAATTAGAAAAAAATTTTGTATTGGGTGGAAAGAAAATATTTGTTTGGTTTAGTGGGGAATTAGTAATAAAAGTATTTGGGAATTGTCCTTTAAATTTAAAAATTGTGATTAATTTTAATTGGGGTTTAAATTTAAATTGTTGTAAAAGTAACTGGGAAAATGTTTTTTTATTGTTGAAAGGTGGGATTATTTGATTTTTTGTAGAATGGTTATAAAAATTAATTAATTTTTAATTATCTTTTTCAAAGGGAATTAGTCATTGATATATCTTTAATTAATTACATAAAATTAATTAGTAAAAAAATTTTATATCTGGTGGAAAATAAAATTTTTGTATTTTTTGTAGTTTTGTCTAAAGTTGTGTTGGTAATTATTTTTAATTAAAAATGTTTATTCATTAAATGTCTTTAAATTTAAATTATTGTAAAATAATTAGTGAAAAAAATTGTATTTATTACAGAGCAAAAATTTTGTATGGTTTTGAAAAATAATTTTAAAAAAATTAATAGTTATTACCATCTTTAATCAAAGGGAATTAGTCTTTAATATATCATTAATTAATTTCTATAAAATTAATTGTTATTAATTATTTTTTAAAATCAAAGGGGATTAGTTGTTAATATATTTTAAATTATTACTTTAAAATTTAAATTTAGTAAAGAATTTTTGGAGTGGGGGGGGAAATGTGAAATATTTGATGGTTTTTAGAATTAGTCAAAAAGAAAGTAGTTTTTAATCATAAATTTAAATTTAAGGTCTTTTCATTAATATATCGTTATTTAATTGCTATAAAAAAATTAAAAAAATTTTGTTTTTTGCAAGTGTAAATTTTTTTTTGGGGTTTTTGTTTAAAGAGGGTTTGGATCTTTTGACCCTTCGTCTTGATGCAGAGGTTAGTCATTGATCAAGACAGTTGGGATGAAGGGAAAATGAACTTTTTCTTACAATTTTTTACTTGTTAGAAATAGGAAAACTTTTGACTTTTTGTTGGCTAGGAGAAAAGAAACCCCGCTGTGCGCGGGTGAGTTATACTCCATGTGATAAATGTATGATCCATTCGATGCTCGTGGAGTTTAAAAATTGCGGTTGGCTGATTTAAGGTATTAGCGCTTGTCATACTTATCCTGTTTGACATGTTACAACCTGGTGGGAGTGGCGTCTAGGAACAAAATTAAAATGACAATGGGGAGTTTCCCATTACGTTAAAAATTGGGGGATCTATTTGGGGGACTTTTATGGGGCGGTAGTTACGGGGAGTGTTGCCTAGTTGGAGGCAATATGCGAGATTACGGGCAGGAGACCGGGTTACGGTTTAGAGGCCACCAATTGTTATATGGCCCTGATTGTTCTGGCGATCCCATAGTGGATTGGAGCAAATAAAAAGCTACTATGCATACATTTATAACTCTTGGGGGGATTTTCTTCACCAAAAAATTCGTCCTCTGCACACGATGTGGTTCCCTTTGCTAAAACATTTTGACACGCTGGGAATATAGTTGGGAGGCGTAGTTAGCTTGGTTGTATCACCAACTATATGTTGGTCTCACCGTCGGGAAAATGAGTTTGGGGGGTTGCCAATTTGTTGGGGGGCCTTTTTTTCCCCCTTTTTACCCCTTTTCAAAGGATATCTATTTAGTTGGTTTTTAACCGGGAAAAAAAAAATTTTTTAAAAAAACGGGCAAAGGAAAAAAAGGGAAATTTAAATTTTTTATAAAATTTTTTTCCTTAATTTAATTTTTTTTAAAAAAAAAACTTTAAAAATTTTTTTAAGTTTCAAAAAATTTAAACATGTATTTTTGCAAGTTTGGTTTCTTTGGCCCGATGCCCTTTTTTGTTTCCCAATTTTTGGGGTTTCCCTTGGTGGCTAAAGGGGGGGTCTAAATAAACCCCGGGCGGATTATGTCGATGGGGGTTAGTGATTGGCCTTTTTGGGGGAAGGGGATTGCTGTGGGGAAGCAAAAGGGGTTTTTTGGAGGGTCTCCCCTTGTGTGTGTTTCTTGAAGGTTGGGTTGAAGGGTTTTGGGGGGGAGTTTTGGTTTTAATAAAAAATTTACTTTCTTAAGGGGAAAATTTAAAAAATTTTTTAAATTTTTTTTTTTCAATTTTAAAAATGGTTAGAAGGTTGTTCCGAAATTTGGGGTGGGCCGGGGGTTTAAGGGGGGGAGGGGGGGGGGGGGGGGGGTTTTTTTTTTTTTTTTTTTTTTTTTTTTTTTTTTTTTTTGGGGGGGGGGGGGGGGGGGGGGGGGGGGGGGGGGGGGGGTTTTTTTTTTTTTTTGGGGGGAAATTTTGAATGGGAAAATGGGGGGGGTTCCCGGGGGGGGGGGGAAGTGAAAAATGGGGGGGAAAAGGAAAAAAGGGTGAAAAATAAGGAAAAAGGGTGAGAGAGGGGGGTGAGCCCGAGAAAAAAAGGGATTTTGGGTTTAAAACCGTTGTTTTGGGGAATGTGAAAAACCCCCTTGGGGGGTTTGAATAGTTTAAAGGGGGGTTATGGGGGGTTTAATGCCCCGGGGGGAATTTTGGTTGTTTAATTATGGGGAAAGATTTTTTGGGGTTTTTTGGGGGTGGGGGGGGAAATTTGTTGAAAGGAAAGTTTTAAAAATTTTTTTTGTTTTTTTTTTCGTAATTAGTTTCAGGGGGGTGGTGGGGAGGGGGGTTTAAATTTTAAAAAAAACCCCGGGGGGAAAAAAGAGGGGGGGTTAATGGGACGGGGGGGGGGGGGGCCGGGGAAAATGGGGGGGGGGGCCCGGGCGGGTTGGAGGGTATGTGAGGGCGTTTTTTGGGCCCGAAACCCCAAAGGGTTTATCCCCCCAAAAGGGGGGGAAAATTTTTGGAAAAAGAAAGGGGGTTTTTTGGGGGTTTTTTTTTTTTTTTTTTTTTTTTTTTTTTCCCTTTTTTTCCTCCTTTCTTTTTAAGCTTTTTTATAAATGGTTTTTTTTTTTGAAATTTTTTTTTTTTTTCTTTAAAATTTTTTTTTTTTTTTTTTTTTTTTTTAACCCCACCCCTTTTTTAAAAATTTTTTTTTTACAATTTTTTAACTTTTAAAGCTAAAATTTAACAAATGTCTAAAATTTTTTAAACAAAAAATTTCCTAAAACAAAGATTTTTTAAAAAAAAGAAAAGAAGATCCCCTTTCCAATTTTAAAAAAAAAAATAAAAGGGAGATTACAAAAGGGAAAGGGGGGAAAAAAATGTTCATACAAATGCTGGGGAATGTAAAAAATATGATGGTATATATTACATTTTGGGGTCAGAGGGAATTTTTTTATCCCCCCCCCCAAAAAACCTTTTCCCCCCCAAAAAACCAAAAAACCCCCCCCCCCCCCCCCCCCCAAAACCCCCCAAAAACCCGCCCCCCCAACAAAAAAACCCAAAAACCCCCCCCCCCCCCCCTCCCCCCCCCCCTTTCCCCTTTCCCCCAACCTTCCCCCCCCCCCCCCCCCCCCCCCCCCCCCCCCCCCCCCCCCCCCCCCCAAAAAAAAAAAAACCCCCCCCCCCCCCCCCACCCCCCCCCCACCCCCCCCCCCCCCCCTTTTGCCCCCCCCAAATTTTTTTAAAAAAACCCCCCCCCCAAAAAAAACCCAAAAACTCCCCCCCCCAAAAAAAAACCCCCCAAAAAAAAAACCCAAAAAAACGGGAAAAAAACCCCCCCCCCCCCCCCCCCCCCCCCCCACCCCCCCCCCCCCCCCCCCCCCCCCCCCCCCCCCCCCCCTTTTAAGTCACTCCTTTGGGGATTTTTTCCCCTTTTGGTTTTCCCCTTTTTTTGGGTTTTCCTTTTCTTGGGAAATTTCCTCCCCTAATAATGCCCAAAACTAATCAATGTTTTTTTGGGGGGAACCCAATAGGTTTGGTCATTTTTTAACCAAAAGGGGAAAGACCCCTTTCATTTAGTAGCGGAAATTTTTTTTATTTGGAGCGGATGGGGGCCCCAAATTAAAATGTGTTTTTTCCCCCCTTTTTAAAATTGGGGGGCCCAATTACGGGGAAAAAAACCCTTTCATAGAAATAAAACCTTGGGTTCTTTTATAATCCTTTGGGTTTTTTGGCTAATTTTTAATTTTTTCCATTTGCTTATTTTAATTTTCTTTGCTTTTAAAAAAGTCCAAACCGTTTGAACATTTTCCCCCAAAATAAAAAACCCCCTGGCCCAATCAAATTTTATAGCTTTAAAATTGGGGCTTAAAAATTTTGGGGTCATAATTTTTATTTCCCAGAATCAAAAAATATCACCTCAAAAAAATACCCCACCCCCCACAATTTAACTTTTAATTTTTCAATTGTAGTTTGTGCTTAATTGGTTTGTCCAACTTCTTTTAATTTTTTAAAGGTTTTTGGAATTTGGAAAAAAGGGGGGGAAAAAACCCCTGCAAATGGGGGAAATCCCCCGTTTTTTTCAATGCCTAATGTCTTTAATATGGGGTAAATAGTTTAACCTTCCAGTTGCAAGGGAATATTCTTCAATTTCCACAAAAACAATCCCTGTTCAATTATTCTGTCAACCCAAAAAAATTTGTAGATTTATAGGTTGTTCCCATAATGCCAAAAGCAACTGTAATTTATGGGATACTTCCCTACAAAAAAAGTGGATCAATGGTAAAAAAAAATCAAAGAATCTCTTGCTATAACATAGGCTAAAGGCCAAAATACCCACTTCAAAATGGACACAAGGGGGGTTCTCGACTACTCCACCCCCAATCTATTTGTGTTCTAAAATTTGTATTTTTTTTCCATGAGAAGTTTTGGAAGTTTTTCATAAGATTTTCCAATTTTCATACACGAGTCAATGCCCATTTTTTTCCTTCCCAAACTTGTCTCTTGTTAATCTTGTGCCAAAAATTTTTGTTCAAAAAAAAAAGTTAGCCAAACCCCTTATATTGGATTTTCCTAAGAAAAATTTCAAATCAACTGGAAAAAAGGGAAATTGCAAATTTGCTAGGGTAATCCCGACTAAAAGTGGGTTTAATGCATGTGGTAGCCTTTAATTCATCACTGCAAACATGCCCTCCAAAGTCTTCTTTTAGGCTCGAAACCTCCATTTAAACCATCATCCCTTCTCAAACAATAAAAAGACCCTAGTAGTGGGTAATCTCAACGTGAAATTGTAAAAGGGTTTTCACATGATAAACTTCATTTCTTGAATGACATTTGCTTTTTTCCCGAAACTCATGCCTTTATAAAAAAAACGCATTACTCTCGAACCCTTGCAATTTGGTTTGCTCCTATTGGAATAAATGTAACCACTATCCCCCATAAATTTTATTATGGAATAAGTGTTAATTGGCATGGGAGGTGGTTCTGCTGCTCTATTCGAATATTGGTGTCTCAAGTAGGTATGTTGGTTGGGGGATTTTCTTTTGCATTCTTTCCCATTCCCTTCCTCATTTTCCATAAGAACTTTTCATTTCGCTACTTCCTGTCAACACCCATTTTACCCTCGTGTCAGTTGCACTTTACTCCCACATAAACCATGTAGGATCCCATATCCTTGGTCACTATAACACTAGAGTAATTGCTTATTTTTTTCTCAAATTTTGTTTGAAATGTGACGCTCTGCTACATTTTACAATGTGATTTTGTGACGTAGTGATTACTTGTATTGAATGTTTTCTTACACACCCCCCCCCCGAATTGTTAGAAATTTGAGAAAAATTTTGTTACCCGATTTCCATATGATTCAGCCATTTCAATAAATATTTAACATCTTCATCATTTTGTTTGTCATTACACATAACATGTATTACTCCGATGAGACATAAGATGCTTGTGAATTATTAAACCCCAACTTTTGTTAGATCAACTCCAATGCTGCAACATATTCTACATAAAAATTCATTGTACCCATTGTTTTTCTTCATTTTCAACTTCTTTAGCGGACCCTTTATCATACTCCAGTCCCTATTTTACCAGCCATAATATTTCTAAATGCATAGATTATTAACTTCATGTAACCTTTTTTTTTCCCTATCTATAGTATATATAAATTTATAAGCTTTTTAATAATTATGATAATTTCTTCTTTTTTTGGGATAATTAAAAATATGATAATTTCTAATAAACAAAATTTTAAAAAATTTCAAGAAAAAGTTAAATTTCCAAACATTTCAAATATTAAATTTTTTTCCCATTATTAGCAAACGATTTTTTAATAAAATTTGTAAAATGTTATTTTTAATAACATTTTCACTACTAAAAATTCCAACCTTTTCCATATATTTTAAAACCCACTGTAAAAATATTTCGCATTCTAAATATTACAAATTTCATCACAAAAAATTTTTTTATAATTTTCAAAAATATTTATACAAAAAATTTAGAATAATATTTATACAAAAAAAATTTACTATAATTTGTATTTAATTTTAATTTCAATTTTACTTTTAATTTTAATTTCAATTTTCCTTTGATTATTTACAAAAAAAAAATTCCAAATATTTGTTTGAAATTATTTTATAATTATTTTATTTCCATTTAAATATTTCAAAATTTTCGTATAATACTGCAACAATTATTCCCCATTCTACATATTTTACATTTTTTATAGTAGTCAATCCTCATTCTAATACAAAAATTAATATTACATATTACACATGTAAACATCTATATAAATCTTATTTAATAAATTATAATATAACAATACTGAGTAATCTTTTCTATAAAATATATAATTATACTAATAGTTTTCAAAATATTACTTTCAAATACAAATACAGATAAAAACATAGATAAAAAACTTCAATACAGATAAAAAGAGCTTCAACTTTTCTTAAAAAGAACATACCACATTAAGATTAGTATTAAAAAATGCTTAGATTCTGGGCAAATCTTTCTTTCCTATGCAAAATCACCCCTTCTTCCTCTTTCCTCGTGCGAATGAGAAAAAAATGAGATATGGGTTAGTGGGTATTTTGTGTGTTTTGATTTTATTTTTTTTAGTTTCCGTACTGTTTTATGTGTTTATAAATCAAAGATGAGTTTTAAATGGAATAAAAAATTGGACAATGAGATGTAAAGGTGGGTTGTGTTGAAGGTGCACTCGCATATGTGATTCATGCCTTCGAAACTTTTTTAGGAATATTTTTTAAAGGGTATAGTATTTACGTAATTAAAAAAAAACAGTATTTAAATATGTAATCCGCAAATCACCTTAAAGTTACCTAAAAGGGGAATTGGATTAGGACTCTAATAGTTTGATTTAATGTTGGTTATAATTAATATCTAAAACATTTAGAGAGAAAAATACGAATATGCGTGGAATTGAAACTAGGGATTTTGTTTTCTTAATTAGGGAAAATGGAACTAAGAGGGGGAATTAGTTATTTATTTTGATAAATTGGTAGTAGAACTACAAAAAAGAAAGTGATTTAGTATTTAGGAATGTAATGATTGAAAGGAAACTGATTCATTCTAATTCCAATTAAAAATCTAAGCAATCTATTGTTTATAACTCAAAGGCAACTTTAATGTGTACTACTGGTGAAATCACGCCCGATGTCCCCAAATTTTTGATGATTCACTGTGCTTTGGGTAATTTATAGTGTTTAGGTTTTAAATTTAAAGGATTTTTTTGATTTGTGGAAAGCGTCTTCCCCAAAAAAGTTCTTTTTTTTGTTTGAAATTTTTTAAATTTTTTTTTCTGTTAAATATTGCCCTACTAATGTGGTGATTCACAAAAGAAAAAAAAATTGTGGAATTATAGGTAGGTAGTAGTTGGATGCAAAATCAGTGTTTAGTAAATTGATAGTGGTTACTAACTACCGATAAGAAACTGTAAAAACAAATGGTTAGGACTTGCTAGCTACCAGCAAAAAGCGTTAAGGGTTTTTTGTTTACTTTTTTTTGGGGACATTTTCCAACATCCCTATATTTAAAGCTTCAGAAATTTCTAAATCTATCTTATTCAAATGATCACAAAGGTTGTGCTTATTGATAACTTTTAGTGGTAAGCAAACTATGAGACACAAAAGCAGTAGCCAATAATTTTTAAGCATGAATTGGCAAACTTACCCAAAAATAAGTTCAACTCCAATTTATTAACTTTTGTGCTATCATTATGGGATTTATTTCTTATTTATCTATCTCTTACTATAAATGATTTAATATGAATCGTGTTATTTAGATATCAATTATATTTTATAAACTTAATGGACTTATAAACATATCTTAGGACGAACGTTTTAAAGCAGTATCAAAGATTGTAAGAATGTTCCATGAACATCATCTTGATGGAGCAAATTTAAATCTACCAAAAAAAAATTAGGAACAGACATACCAAATAAAAATAATAAAAATTTAACTAAACACTAGACTTAACTATGTCAATCTAATAAAAAAATATACATGAATCTATAATAAAATATATGTATTATTTTGATTTTCCATAATGAGCCTGCTATTAAGGTGCTATTGCTTGTTTCAATAATGAATCAAAATTGTTGAACATTTCATTAGATAAGCTCAATGGAAATGCTCCAATCTATAAAACTTTTCTATTTCAATGTGGGGAATCAATGTTTTCATCTAAATTTATTTTACTTGATGTTGAAATATCAACTACCTTTTTAATAACGAGTCTTCACAACAAGTGTCCTTGAGGTAGTTGTTAAAAAATTAAAAGAATTAAAATAAAATTAATATACTTTTTAAGGAATAAAGGCATAAAAAAACACATGTAATCTCAACCTTTGGCAATTTAATATAGGAACTTTAAATTTTATAATTTAGTACTTGTTTCTTTAGTTTGGTTTCGGTTTACTATATGTTCATTTCAAAGGAATAGCTACTCCATTCCTCCCCTTTTTCAATATGATTTACTATTACAATGTTTTCTTGTATTTTGAACACCGAATAAAAAATTCATATGTAATTGTGATTACATAAAATATGAATAGTAATTCATGCTTTCCCCCTTTAATTAAATTGTAATTCAATTGTTTTTTTTTAATCATATTCTCATAAATGCCCCTGCTTTAGAAATACCATCACTACATTGATTATCTAGTGAAATAAATATTCTCATTATTAAGAGTATAATAGAAATTTTTCTTTTACCATTAATTAATTATTTACCCTTTTTTTTCTTTTTTAAAAATTAGCTAAACATATATAGGTATATAATGGCTGTTGGTTGCAGATTCAATCAAAGGTGTGTCAACCTACAATTTATAAGAACTTATGAGCTATAGGGGGTGCTAAAGGGCCCTCTAACATTGCCACTCCAACACTCAAGTTAGGAAAAGCTTAATTTAGAGTTTGGAAATTAGTATAAAGAGGGCTAGAAAAACTATGAGGGTTTTGATCCCCCCACTGTAAAAAGCTCTAGCTGCAAGGAATTGAGTGAATAAGCTCGGATTTCCTTCGATTGAGGAAAATTGGATTTCGGTTGAAAAATCCATCTTCGATTTGTGTAAATCCATCGATTTGTTGCGATTTGATTCCAATTGGATGATATTTATCCTTTTAGTTAAAAATT
>JBBMOL010003964.1:7500-12878 GCA_037954665.1 Laguncularia racemosa | reverse complement strand
ATGAATCGAAAAAGAAATCTTTATTGGTTCTACCTCCTGTTTTTTATGAAGAGAATGAATCTTTTTATCGAAGGATCAGAAAAAAATGGGTCCGGATCTCCTGCGGGAATGATTTGGAAGATCCAAAACCAAAAATAGTGGTATTTGCTAGCAACAACATAATGGAGGCAGTCAATCAATATAGATTGATCCGAAATCTGATTCAAATCCAATATAGCACCTATGGGTACATAAGAAATGTATTGAATCGATTCTTTTTAATGAATAGATCCGATCGCAACTTCGAATATGGAATTCAAAGGGATCAAATAGGAAATGATACTCTGAATCATAGAACTATAATGAAATATACGATCAACCAACATTTATCGAATTTGAAAAAGAGTCAGTTCGATCCTCTTATTTTTCTTTCTCGAACCGAGAGATCCGTGAATCGGGATCCTAATGCATATAGATACAAATGGTCCAATGGGAGCAAGAATTTCCAGGAACATTTGGAACATTTCGTTTCTGAGCAGAAGAGCCGTTTTCAAGTAGTCTTCGATCGATTACGTATTAATCAATATTCGATTGATTGGTCTGAGGTTATCGACAAAAAGGATTTGTCTAAGTCACTTCGTTTCATTTTGTCCAAGTTACTTCTCTTTTTGTCCAAGTTTCTTCTTTTTTTGTCTAACTCACTTCCTTTTTTCTTTGTGAGTTTCGGGAATACCCCCATTCATAGGTCCGAGATCCGCGTCTATGAATTGAAAGGTCCGAATGATCAACTCTGCAATCAGTTGTTAGAATCAATAGGTCTTCAAATCGTTCATTTCAAAAAATTGAAACCATTATTATTGGATGATCATGATACTTCCCAAAAATCGAAATTATTGATCAATGGAGGAACAATATCACCATTTTTGTTCAATAAGATACCAAAGTGGATGATTGACTCATTCCATACTAGAAATAATCGCAGGAAATCTTTTGATAACACGGATTCCTATTTCTCAATGATATCCCACGATCAAGACAATTGGCTGAATCCCGTGAAACCATTTCATCGAAGTTCATTGATGTCTTCTTTTTATAAAGCAAATCGACTTCGATTCTTGAATCATCCACACCACTTCTGCTTCTATTGTAACAAAAGATTCCCCTTTTATGTGGAAAGAGCCCGTATCAAGAATTATGATTTTACGTATGGGCAATTCCTCAATATCTTGTTCATTCGCAACAAAATATTTTCTTTGTGCGGCGGTAAAAAAAAACATGCTTTTTTGGAGAGAGATACTATTTCACCAATCGAGTCACAGGTATCTAACATATTCATACCTAACGATTTTCCACAAAGTGGTGACGAAAGGTATAATTTGTACAAATCTTTCCATTTTGCAATTCGATCCGATCCAGCGGTTCGTAGAGCTATTTACTCGATCGCAGACATTTCTGGAACACCTCTAACAGAGGGACAAATAGTCAATTTTGAAAGAACTTATTGTCAACCTCTTTCCGATATGAATCTATCTGATTCAGAAGGGAAGAACTTGTATCAGTATCTCCATTTCAATTCAAACATGGGTTTGATTCACACTCCATGTTCTGAGAAATATTTACCATCCGAAAAGAGGAAAAAACGGAGTCTTTGTCTAAAGAAATGCGTTGAGAAAGGGCAGATGTATAGAACCTTTCAACGAGATAGTGCTTTTTCAACTCTCTCAAAATGGAATCTATTCCAAACATATATGCCATGGTTCCTTACCTCGACAGGGTACAAATATCTAAATTTGCTATTTTTAGATACTTTTTCAGACCTATTGCCGATACTAAGTAGCAGTAAAAAATTTGTATCCATTTTTCATGATATTATGCATGGATCAGATATATCATGGCGAATTCTTCAGAAAAAATTGCGTCTTCCACAACGGAATCTGATAAGTGAGATTTCGAGTAAGTGTTTCCATAATCTTCTTCTGTCCGAAGAAATGATTCATCGAAATAATGAGTCACCATTGATATCGACACATCTGAGATCTCCAAATGTTCGGGAGTTCCTCTATTCAATCCTTTTCCTTCTTCTTGTTGCTGCATATCTCGTTCGTACACATCTTCTCTTTGTTTCCCGAGCCTCTAGTGGGTTAGAGACAGAGTGCGAAAAGGTCAAATCTTTGATGATTCCATCATACATGATGGAGTTGCGAAAACTTCTGGATAGGTACCCTACATCTGAACTGAATTCTTTCTGGTTAAAGAATCTCTTTCTAGTTGCTCTGAAAAAATTAGGAGATTCTCTAGAAGAAATACGGGGTTCTGCTTCTGGCGGCAACATGCTATGGGGTGGTGGTCCCGCTTATGGGGTCAAATCAATACGCTCTAAGAAGAAATATTTTAATATCAATCTCATCGATATTATCGATCTCCTAAGTATCATACCAAATCCCATCCATCGAATCACTTTTTCGAAAAATACGAGACATCTGAGTCATACAAGTAAAGAGATCTATTCATTGATAAGAAAAAGAAAAAATGTGAACGGTGATTGGATTGATGATAAAATAGAATCCTGGGTCGCGAACAGTGATTCGATTGATGATAAAGAAAGAGAATTCTTGGTTCAGTTTTCCACCTTAACGACAGAAAAAAGGTTTGATCAAATTCTATTGAGTTTGACGCATAGTGATCATTTATCAAAGAATGACTCTGGTTATCAAATGATTGAACAACCGGGAGCAATTTACTTACGATACTTAGTTGACATTCATAAAAAGTATCTAATGAATTATGAGTTCAATACATCCTGTTTAGCAGAAAGACGGATATTCCTTGCTCATTATCAGACAATTACTTATTTACAAACCTCGTGTGGGGCTAATAGTTTTCATTTCACATCTCATGGAAAACCCTTTTCGCTCCGCTTAGCCCTATCCCCCTCTCGGGGTATTTTAGTGATAGGTTCTATAGGAACTGGACGATCCTATTTGGTCAAATACCTAGCGACAAACTCCTATGTTCCTTTCATTACAGTATTTCTGAACAAGTTCCTGGATAACAAGCCTAAAGGTTTTCTTATTGATGATATCGATATTGAGGATAGTGACGATATTGAGGATAGTGACGATATTGATCGTGACCTTGATACGGAGCTGGAGCTTCTAACTATGATGAATGCGCTAACTATGGATATGATGCCGGAAATAGACCGATTTTATATCACCCTTCAATTCGAATTAGCAAAAGCAATGTCTCCTTGCATAATATGGATTCCAAACATTCATGATCTGGATGTGAATGAGTCGAATTACTTATCCCTCGGTCTATTGGTGAACTATCTCTCCAGGGATTGTGAAAGATGTTCCACTAAAAATATTCTTGTTATTGCTTCGACTCATATTCCCCAAAAAGTGGATCCCGCTCTAATAGCTCCGAATAAATTAAATACATGCATTAAGATACGAAGGCTTCTTATTCCACAACAACGAAAGCACTTTTTCACCCTTTCATATACTAGGGGATTTCACTTGGAAAAGAAAATGTTCCATACTAATGGATTCGGGTCCATAACCATGGGTTCCAATGTACGAGATCTTGTAGCACTTACCAATGAGGCCCTATCGATTAGTATTACACAGAAGAAATCAATTCTAGACACTAATACAATTAGATCTGCTCTTCATAGACAAACTTGGGATTTGCGATCCCAGGTAAGATCGGTTCAGGATCATGGGATCCTTTTCTATCAGATAGGAAGGGCTGTTGCACAAAATGTATTTCTAAGTAATTGCCCCATAGATCCTATATCTATCTATATGAAGAAGAAATCATGTAACGAAGGGAATTCTTTTTTGTCCAAATGGTACTTCGAACTTGGAACGAGCATGAAGAAATTAACGATACTTCTTTATCTTTTGAGTTGTTCTGCCGGATTGATCGCTCAAGACCTTTGGTCTCTACCCGGATCCGATGAAAAAAACGGGATCACTTCTTATGGACTCGTTGAGAATGATTCTGATCTAGTTCATGGCCTATTAGAAGTAGAAGGCGCTCTGGTGGGATCCTCGCGGACAGAAAAAGATTGCAGTCAGTTTGATAATGATCGAGTGACATTGCTTCTTCGGCCCAAACCAAGGAATCCTTTAGATATGATGCAAAACGGATCTTGTTCTATCGTTGATCAGAGATTTCTCTATGAAAAATACGAATCGGAGTTTGAAGAAGGGGAAGGAGAAGGAGTCCTCGACCCGCAACAGATAGAGGAGGACTTATTCAATCACATAGTTTGGGCTCCTAGAATATGGCGCCCTTGGGGCTTTCTATTTGATTGTATCGAAAGGACCAATGAATTGGGATTTCCCTATCGGGCCAGGTCATTTCGGGGCAAGCGGATCATTTATGATGAAAAGGATGAGCTTCAAGAGAATGATTCGGAGTTCTTGCAGAGTGGAACCATGCAGTACCAGACACGAGATAGATCTTCCAAAGAACAAGGCTTTTTTCGAATAAGCCAATTCATTTGGGACCCTGCAGATCCACTCTTTTTCCTATTCAAAGATCAGCCCTTTGTCTCTGTGTTTTCACATCGAGAATTCTTTGCAGATGAAGAGATGTCAAAGGGGCTTCTTACTTCCCAAAGAGATCCCCCTACATCTATATATAAACGCTGGTTTATCAAGAATACGCAAGAAAAGCACTTCGAATTGTTGATTCATCGCCAGAGATGGCTTAGAACCAATAGTTCATTATCTAATGGATTTTTCCGTTCTAATACTCCATCCGAGAGTTATCAGTATTTATCAAATATGTTCCTATCTAACGGAAGGCTATTGGATCAAATGACAAAGACATTGTTGAGAAAAAGATGGCTTTTCCCGGATGAAATGAAAATCGGATTCATGGAACAGTAGAAAGGTTTCCCATTAGTTAGCCGGAAAAATATGTGGCCGTGAAATAGGGATTAAGTGGAACAGAATTGACTGAGTGGTAGAGTCGTTGAAACACCTCTTTCTTCTATATTTTGGACCTTAGCTCCACGGAGCAATATGCAACACGGAAGAATTGAATCTTAGATCAAAACACTATGTATGGATGGTATGAACTGCCTAAACAAGAATTTTTGAACAGCGAATAACCAGAGCTATTACTCACTACATCAAAAAATTTCCATTAATGAAAGATGGAAATCCATTGGAAAATCAAAACTACGCATGTCGGATGAAATGGTTGTTGCTATCTGCTCCAATAACGAATCATTGGTTTAAGTTTAACTGAATAACTAAATAAAATAGATAGACTTTTCTCTTCGTCTCAGGTCGATGGATCGTCTCAATTGGAAGATCCCCTATATGGATAATACACATTCCAGTTGACCGAGCCTAATTCGAATTGTTTTGTTCCGAAGT
>JBBMOL010003963.1:0-12884 GCA_037954665.1 Laguncularia racemosa | reverse complement strand
TTGAAGACCATTTCTTTTATATATTTCTTTTTTATGAACTATTTTGGTTGTATTTTGGTTTTGGAACACTTTTATTTCCTTGTAATTTTCATTTAGGGTTAGCCACCTTAAAAGTGGCAAACTTGTAATTTTGTGCACTTTCTAACCCCAGGAGTAGCAAGTATAAATACTTGCTTAAGAGAGGGTGTGAGGTGGCTAATTTTTACGATTTGAGAGGCACATTTCACATGTGAAATTAGGGTTCTTTCCTTGATTACAAATTCTTATCAATTTCAACCCAAGAATTGGAATTTTGGTGAGTGCAACGAAGGCGAATTGTGAGTCATATCAATTCAATTTTGTTGTATGTTCATTTCTTCTCTAGTGAGTCATATCTAGGGTAGAGTTGTTTTTCGTGAATAATTTCTTTTAATGTTTATTGTTCATTGAGTGCTTGAATTACATTTTCAATTTTAGTGTTTATGCGTGAATTTGTATTGAAGGGGAAGTGGAATTCACGATTTGTGTTACTTCCTTTTATCTAATTCCACGTGATTTCATCCTAATTTTTGTTGTCACTTGGTGAATAATACAAAGGGATTATAATTACATCATTTGATCAACCTTTTCCATCAAAATCTTCAAGGTGTTCACGTGAATTGTTTCATTAGTGGACTGGTTTTGTGATTGACTTGAGACTTGTTTTCTTGAGTCATTTGATTGTGCTTCCAAGTGGATTTAGGCACATTAAGATGTGTCAACCATCAAAGGTTCCTAAGGTTCATAGTTAAATGAGTCAACCTTTAGAGGACCGAGAGGTTTAGGAGCGAATGTGACCATTAGAGGGCCAAGAGGTTCAAAAACATATAAGTGAAACTAGGAAGGAGAAAACAATATTGGTGGGACAATCTGAGTTAGAGGAGGTCATAGTGGATGATGGACCATTATTTGTGTTGCAGAAAGTTATATCCTAGAGATGGAGGAGCGGGCAACTAATCCCTTATGGTATCTTAGGTATTAGGAGACTACAGTGATATTTTCACAAATGACTTGATTGGAGGATACAAAGTCTCTACTACATTTAACCTATCAAATTTGAGGTACAAATTTTCTGAGGCCCGAGGAGATGATAGGAATAAAAAATCCTATAGGACCTATCACTAGGGCAAGAACCAAAGGATTTCAAATCTTGGCGATGAGGGTCCTTTTTAAACAACTCGACCCTATAATTATTTGTATACTAACCTCTTTTCTATTATCATGTATTGTTATTTCAACAAGCACACTTGTTAGGCTTTATAGGGTGAAGGAAAAAACTCATAAAACTCAGCTTATGGGTTATCATGGACTGACATAAACTAAAGAAGAACTAAGACCAACAAATTGTTTGCTTAAATCAAAGAACTGGCCACTTGAAGAACATTGTACTTGTAATTGTTGTTTTTGAGAACTGACTATTTCATTTACCATTTCTAATTTCTTTTCTTGGAACCGACCACCTAAGTGGCTTATTTGTTAATTTTCATGTGGTTTTTACCTTAATAGGAGCAAGTATAAATACTTGCTCACTAAGGTTTTTAGGTCGCTTTTTGTCAATTTGAAAACAAACACTTTGTTACCGTGTGAGAAAGTCTCTTGCTAGCATCCACTCTTTCCAATTTAAATGGAAATTGTAGCGAGTTTGGCCTAGAATTTCTTGTGAGTAATATAAAGATCTTTTAAGTTGCTTCCTTTTTTACTAGTGTGTAATATCTAGTGATAATAGGTTGATTTTATAAACTTGTTGTTTCAAGCTAATTTGGGTTCATATTACTAGGATTACAAACCAAATTTTAGAGGTTGGAATTGCATTTTATATGTAATTGATTAGTATTAGAATTTCTTTGTAATACTTCTAATTGGATTCACACCATTGAGGTTTGATTTCTCCTTTGTTTACGCAATTTTTAAGGGATTTTGTCTTTTTGGGAATTCTCCATTTGATTATGTTATGTGCTTAAATTTTATTTAGGCACATCACCGCCACTTACACTAGTTTACACCACAATGCACCCACTTCTATCACCACTACACACACAACAATCTACACCGCCAAACTTAAAGTACTTTACATACATAGTGCAACCTTCAAACAACAACACAACACTTCAAAATATAACACTTTCCTTGCCATAACATTTAACATTGCAAACTCACAGCGCAATTACAAACAAAGGCGGCAAGCAAAATTTTCAAATAAACCCCACAAATGTAACCTTCTTCAATAAAAGGTAAGATAATTCAAATTCAAACAACACTCTTTAATGCTACTCAATAAACTACTTCAATTTAATGGATGTTTGAATTAAAATTATTTCCTTTTTCCACACGTTGTAATCTAAAAATTGCAAACATTACTCAATTTCTGAATCCTCTTCAACAATTCAAAATCACATTTCTTTTTGGGCTTCAAATTTTCACTTTCCCCCAATGATTCACAATGATCACTTCTCCTTAATCACTCTGGCTAACCCAAGGAGACAAAGAATATGAAAAGTACTCATGTCTAAACAACAAGCAACAATTATAACACCTCAACAACATAATCAAATAACTCAATTTCCATTTTTACAATTTCCCGATCAAGATGTTAAACTCAAGAACCTTAATTTTTCTAAAATCACAATTACACAAAATCCCTTTTACAACCGATGCTTGATACCAAAAATTTTGTGCTAAAAGATCAAAGCACATGAAACTATCAATTGAAGAAATTCAATCTAAATAAAGTTCACAAATGGCGTGAACCCTAATCCCTTATGAATCCAAATTTGTAAAAAAGTTGCTTTATACCAAAAGATGATGTGCTTAAATGAAAAAATCCAAGCACATGAACACGACCAATTGAAGGAATTCAATCACCAAGTCTAAAAATTGCGTGATACCCCTAAACATTAATGCTTCTACGCAAATAACAATTTGAGAATTACAATTACACAATTGCAATTGAGAATTCAAATTACACAATACAAACCAAAAGGGTATGAAATCAAAATTGAATTGTAACCCTAAAATTGCGTACCTGAGATAGCAAAAGGATGAACTAATTCCTCCCCAGATAAGATGGATTTGATGTTATTGATATCCACACAACAAAGATCAAACCCCACTCGCCACGCTTATTTGAAGAAATTTAAATAAGAGTTCATGTGAAAATGGAGGAGACCCTCAAAATTTTCAAGTCTAAAAAAGTTTTTAAAAAGTCCCTTAAAAAAACCTACTTAGCAAATATTTTTTGCTCCAAACTAAGGGGTTTTAAAAAGTCCAAACTTTACGTTTATGCCATAATGTGGTGTCTTAATTCAAACCAATTAAAGTAAAAAAAAATTTCCCAAAATGATTATTAAATGATCGGTTTCAAAGATAAAATAAAAATAAAAATACAAGATGGTCTTCAAAGAGCCGGTTTTTTCAAATCAAGCAAATAATTTGTTAGTCCAGTTTATCTTCGATTTTGTAGGTCCATGGAAAAACCTACAAGCTGAGTCTTTGTGGGTTTGTCCTTTGCCTTATAAAACCTGATAAGTTTTCCACAGAATAAAAAAACATAAGTAATGGGGAAAAAAGTTAGTATAAAAGATTTTCCAAAGGTTGGTTTGTTAAAGAGGACCTTCATTCCAATTTTAAAAATTTTGGCTTTGTTCAATGTAGGTCTTGTGGATTTTTTCCTATCACTTGCTGTCTACCATCTTCAATGGAAGAATGGTGTTTATTTTGAGGATCCCCTAATCCCCCTGGGGAAAAGGTTGACATTTATTACCCATTAATACCTTTGGAAAAAACAAATGGGTTAGCTTGGGTTAGGCGGAATTTTTAAAGGGAAAACCCCAAAGGTACATAGAAAAAATCAAAGTGTATCATCTTTTTAAGTAAAAGCATACACTTGGAAGTCTTGAAAAAAATTCGACCAATTATTAGTACCCCAAAAAACAACCTCGAAGCGACTTGTAGAAGGAAAGATAACCGGCATCTGATGAAATTTCTATGTCACCTAGGGGAAATAAGAAAAACCCCAACTCAAAATTTTTTGTATATTTCACATAGGGTCCATTGGGGAAAACCAAGGGCGTGAACCTTGTGGGAGAATTTTACTAAAACCCTTTTAATCTAAAAAACATTAAAGAAGTCTTTGTTATCTAGGAAGGGGGGTAAACCCCCAGGTATCCTAAATAATTTTTGCCTTGAATTGTGGGCCTTCAGCTTTTTCCAAGTTACCTCATCTTTAGCTTGGAGGTTAAAATTGTTTGTCTTTATAACCAGAAGTTGTTTAAATAAGGGAAAAAATTTAAAATTTTGACACAACTGATAAGCAACAAAAGTTTTTACTCAAAGTTCCTTCAACCTATCCTTGCTTGGAAGACAAGTTGGTCTAGCACTATTAAGGGGGTGTAAAGTTTTTCGAACCTTACAAAAAATATGGGAAAATCAAGCTAAGGGGGCCGTTCCTTAGTCCCTTTAAGAAGGGGCCCCTTGTGGTATAAATCAAAACATCGATAAAAGAGCCCAAGAAAAAAAGGGCCAGTGCAAGAAATTGTTGGGTGTCGAATCCAAAAATTAAAACACTTTAAACAATTAAATTTTAAGTATACAGTAGTGATAGGTTGTTCCATGGGTTTGGGTTAAATATATTTCTATTAAAAGAAAATAGAGGAAAAAAAAGAATGGGGGTTTTTGTTTGTAAATTCAAATAAATGAAATCGATAAAAAAAAATTGATTGAGAAAGCTAACCAAAGGAACATTTATTTAATTCAAAAAATGATCATTGATGCAAATATTTTCTATTCTTTATTTAAGATAAATGGTTAGGTTTTTAACAAGATTAAAACCTATCTCCCTTTTATTTCTTGATAACAAAAAAGTATTTGATTACTTCTTTTTGTTAAAAAAACCCCCTAAAAAGCTCTTAGGATTTAATCAAATAGCTAAAAAAGGGAAAAACCCCCAATTCGCAGTAGTTTAAAAACCTTTTAAACAAGTTTAATCTCCTAACTAAATTTGATACTTTTATAATCAAAATGTTACTTGTCAGGAAATTAGAACTAAAAAAAAATTTACGAATCGAGTTCTAGTTAACAATATTTTAATTGAAATTTTGAATGAAGAGCCTAATTATAAAAATAAACAAGATAATAAAAAAAAAAATTTAAAAAATTTAAATACCAAAAACAAAAATAAATAAAAACAAATAAATTAGATCTCACTTCTTGAAGAACAAATTTTGTGATTTTTGGTAGAAATTTTTTGCCAAACTTTTCATCACCAAACAAAATAAAAGAGTGAAAAAATAAAAAAAGTCTTTTTTTTTGGTGTCTTTTGCTTTTCCTTTTCGGTTTCTTCCCCCTTCCTCTATTTAAAAAAACAAAAGAGATATATATAAAAAACCCAAAAAAAGATCTCCTAAAATGGCTAATTACCATATCTGGTTGAACTCAGGTTATACAACGGTGTATTTAACGTGTTTTTTGTTAGTTCTTCAAGCAGATACATGGCCCGATACTTTAACGATATGTTTTTTGGTTCTTCGCAAGACCACCCCCGGTATTTAAAAACCGGTATGTTTTGTTGGTTTTTAAGCAATACACGGGTGTTTTTAAATACACCCCCGGACCCCCCTGTGTCGGCAGGTAAATCCTTGATTTGATCCAAATTTTTGATACTTCTCTAAAATTTTAAATTGCACTCTTGATCCTTAAACTTTTTTTTTTCCCAAAAAAAAATTAAGCCCCTTTCCTTTGTTTTAAAAAACAAAAAAAAATTTTTAACACAATTTACTATAAAGTTGGAAAAAAAAGGCTCTATCAAATTCCCCCACATTAAACTTTTGCTTGTCCTCAAGCTTAATCAAATCAATTAGAATTGCATAGTTAAAATCATCCAATTTTTATTTCTATTTTTTTTCCCTCCCCCAACTTTGTTTAAAAAAGTTTCCCTTTTTCCCAATTCACACAATTTAAAAAGGGAATTAAAAAAAATAAAAAAAAAATTGAGAAAAAGAAAGGAAAACGGTATTCCCTGGTATAAAGGTAAAGTGTTGGGGGTTCCCCCCTTAAGCCGAGAGGTGTTTTGATGTATAACCTTTCGCAGCAAAACAAAAAAAAATCAAAACAAAATAAAAAAAAATAATTAATTTTTTTTTTTTTTTCAGGGGTTTCCTCCCATGAAGTGCCTTTCTTTTAACATTTTGGCTGGTTTTTCCCGGTAATTAAACCAGTCTGGGGGAAGTTAAATGGTTTCTTTAATATTCACACTTAATCTTCAAAAAAGGGGGTTTTAAGCGATGCCATTGACTTTAAAGTCTTACAGTTTCAAATTTTGTCTCAACTGCCCATGTGAAAATATTTTAGTAATAACAAAAGGCCAACCCCTGTGATGTTTTTTTCTAAAAAAAAACTTAAAATTTAGGATAAAGAATACTTTTTTCCCTAAAAAAAAATTTTTTCGAGAAATCATTTGATCAAAAATCTTTTTTTTTTCCTTGTAGATTTTGTACTTTCATAATTTCTTCGAATTTCCCCAAGTTCTTGTAAATTAAGTTTTTTTGCTCCCAGCCTCATCTTTTTCTGTTACATTTTTTTAAGCTCAGTAGCCCTATTTCCAAAACCCAAGGGGGGTGCCGGTTTTTCCCAAAATCAAATGGTAGGAGACATCTTTTGGGGTCTTGAAAACTGCCTAGGCTAAATGCATCTTTTTCTTGTGCTTAACCCCTTCCTACTTGGTTGAAATTTTTTTCCGAATAAACTTGATTTTTGATTTGAGCTTCCGAATCCATTGGTTTGAGGGGGTTTTAGGCGGAAGTGGATGAGTGCCTTGTCTTTTTTAAACAGAGTTTTTATCTCTATTAAAAAGTGTATGCCCGAACTGAAAAGACCCCTTTTGGGGTCCGAACCTAGTAAAAATTGAGTTTCCCCAAAATTTTCCCCAACAATTGGCATTAGTTCGGGCCCCCTTTGGCTTCCCCCCATTTGAGACTTTTCCATGCAAGAAGGATGTAAAATTTTCCAAAAAAAAAAGCAAAAGGAACCCAAAAGTCAATACCCCATAAAAATTTTCACGGCCCCAAAAAGGGGGGAAGGGATTTGGTCTCTATGCCAATTTCCAAAATTTTTGACATTTTCAAGACTTTAAATATATAAAAAATCACAAATAAGGGGGCCAAAAAAACCCCCCCCCAAACACTTTTTGAGTGCCCTTGGGCCAAAAAAGTCCACAACAGGGAATGGTGACAAAAAAGCAAGAAAAAGGAATATCTCTTGAAAATACACCTTTTAAAAGATTTGTCACCAAAATTTTTTACAAATAGATCATCCCATACTTTTGTATTGATCACTTTTAATTTTTTTTTTGAGCCCTAGAAAATCATTTGGTGTGTCTTAAACCAAATGTTGAAAATGTCCCCAAAAAATTGTCTTTTAATGAAAAGAGATCCTATCTGGAAAATCATCTTTAGTGGTTTGCCCTTCATGATAAGTATTCATAAGGTGGTCGGCAATAATTTAAACTTCCTATTGAAATTTTTCCAGATCCTCTGAATAAGAGTATCCATCGAATAATTTTGGTTTCCCCCCTTTTTTGCGAGCAGGATGAGAGTGCTATTAGAGTAAAAATTCCTTAGTCCAAAAATATGACAATTTTTTTCAAAAGCAAAAAACACCCAAGAGTTTTTTTTGTTTTTGGAACATTGTTTGAGCACTCCCCAGGGTTCGGAGGTAAAAAAGACAGAAAGTTTTCCAACTTTTGGCGAAAATAGCCCAATTGCATAATTGTCGCCCAAAAAAATTTAAAAAAGGGAAAGGGTTTATAGTCAAGGGGTTGAAGATTGGAGCAAATTTAACTTATCCCTAATGGTCAAAAGCATGCTTGGGCCCTCATCGAACAAAAATGCCACTTTTTTTGAGAATTACTAAATTTTAAAATTTTTTGGGGAAAAATCCTTTGAAGGTCGATAAAATCCTGCACTCCCCGAAAAGAGCGAATTTCCCAAAACCTTCAGGGTAAGGTAAGATTTTTTTAAAATTTATTTTGTTTATCGACTTCAAGCCCCCCAGAGATACAATAAACCCCAGAATTAGCTTGTTAAACCCCAAAAAGGAATTTTTTTTTTTAAAACAAGATTCTTATCTAACATTTGAAGACTTTTGTAAGGTTAGTCAAACATGAATCAAAAGGAGTTCCTAGACAGTGGTATCCATAAAAACTTTTGTATTCTCCACTAATCTGAAAATTACTAACTACCCCTTTTTTGGGAATTGGTTGGGATTACAAACCCAAAAAAGGGACCCTTTCGATTGCAAAAGAATGCAGTAAAAATAGTTTTCTTGATCTTCTGGGCCCATTGGAATTTTTTTTAAACCCCGAATAACCACAAGAACAAAAATAGTGAGAATGGCCGCCAATGTTCAAGCATTGTCAAAAAAGGAAAAGGGGGGGATCTTTTCTAGTTGACCATTCACTTCCCGTTCAAAAAAAACCCTCCCATTTTTTTTCAAAAAGAGTAGGAAAAAACTCACCATTAGGTTTTCAATCCAGTTAAGCCCTTTTTTTTGGAACAAATTAATTAATTCCCATTTCTATCTGAAAAATTTGGTAGATAACCGTATCAAGAAGTTTCAAGATCTCTTTCTTAACTCTTTTTCCTCATAGGCGGGGTTCAAATGACGCTGAATTCCCTTGAACTTTTCCTTAAAAATCCCCTTTCATGCATGTGGAGGGGGTTAGTCCTTTTATATTAGCTATGGACCCTCCAAGGCTTCTTTTACTTTAACACCCAACAACTTTTTCTTTTAAAGTATTGTTTGTTGGACTTCACAGCAAAGTTCATTTTTTCCTAAAAGATGTCTTTTGATGTTCAGGTAAGGGTTTTAATTCCACTTTAGTGCTGCACAATGGGGAAAAAAGTTTGTGTTAGAAGGAGGGAAATTAATGTTTCCTTCAGGGATAACATTCAAATTTTTATAAACGATAAAGGCATGATTTTGATCAAAGTCCTAGATCCAATGGGCTTTAGCGATTTTTAAAATTCCCTTTATTTTGAGGATAGAAAAAATACATGGGTCCTTACATTTAGGAGGAAGCTTTTTTTAAAAAAATAGCTGAAACATTCCCCCCACCCATTTAATTTTTCTTTTTCCCTTTTTTAGCTTTTTTTGGGTTTTTGAAAACTTTTTTTAGAAATTTGCTTTAGGGGGGGAACTTGTTTTTTTGCATAAGCAAAGGAATATTTCCCAACCTTGCGAAAGTTTAAAAAAAATTTTTTTCTTAAAGTTCTTTTTTGGGGTTTTGTAACAAAAAGGGAAAAAAGGGGGGGCTGTCACCATGACCTTTGTTTTTTAATGGGGGGTTTTTTTGGGCGGGTTTTCCCCGCACCCCCGGAGTCAAATTCTTTCTCATTCTTTCCCCAAGTTTGGGTTTTTGTGTCCTTTTTATTTTTTCCTTTTAATTTCCCTTTTCCACTTCTCAAAGGAAATTTAAAAATTTTGGCTTTGCTTTGGTTTTGTAAAGTTTTTGAAGGTAATTACCTGGAGTTTCTAAATGTTTATAGAAAAGCAAGTTGGTTTTCCCGGTTTAAAATTTTAAAAAAGCTTGCTTTTCTCGTCCTGAAATTTTTTTTGTTTAAAACAGCAAAGCGATTTAACAATTTCCTCAAGGGGACATCCCTGAATTGGAAGGAGCTTGTGGTATTTATTTTTGAGGGCCCCAGGTTTGGTTTTTTGGGAAAGTTTTGGGGGCATTGCCATATTGAGTTAGGATGATCCTCTATTTGGGAAATTTTTAAATATTCGAGTAGGGATAATTTCCTTGTAGCTGTCCTAAGTTTCCCCCCCACGCTTTTGGAGTTTATGTTGTCATTTGCTTTTTTGGGCAATGTCGTAGGATGATTAGGGGCCCGCCCCAAATTCCAAAACCCTTCCCCCATTGTGTTTTTTTGAGGGCTATCTATGTAAAGGGGGGTTGGGTTTTGAAATTGATGTTCAAGGTTAGAAACATTTTCCTCATTTACCTTTTTTGAAGAAGAATCATGTCAAAACCCCCAAAAATTTTTTGAATTAGTAGCCATAATGGGATCTTTTCCCCGCTTGCCCCCGGGTTTTATTCATTTGGCCCCTCCCCTAGTAGCACCCAAAATCTTCCCCCCATCGGAAGCAGACCTTCATAAAAAGTTTTAAAAGAGAATTTTTCCAGATATCCATGTTGTGGCTCTTGCACAAAGTTGCTTGAACCTCTCCTAATACTCATAAAAAATCTCGGTATCCCCCGTTTGATCCCCCTGATCCTTTCTTATGCCAACGGCTCTAGACGCGGGGAAAAAAATTTTTCCCCGGAAGGTTCCCTTTTCTGCCCCAAATAGTTATAAAACCCTGGGGGGGAAATAAAAACAACAATTTTAGCTCTAATACTGAAAAAAAAGGGAAAGGCACGCAATTGATTTAATCATCGGATATTCCTTGCGGCCTCTTTATAGAAAACACTATATAAAAATCTTTTAAATGTTTGTGGGATTTCATTCAAAGCCCCTGAAAAAGTGGGTAGCAAATGTATAAAACCAAATTTCAATTCAAATTAAACCCAAATTTAAGGAATTAAAAAAAAGTGGTTTTTGGGGGATTCACTTTTTATGAGCCATTCTTTAAGTTTTTTTAGGTTTTTCCCCTTTTCTTCTTTTTTTTTAATTCAATGGTGAAAAAGGGCAAAACTGTGCCAAGTTTAAATCCAAAAGGGGTGAAGATAAAAAAGGGGTTTTTTTTTTCGCAGCTAGCCCTTTTCTTTGCAGTTCTTAAAAGTCTTTCAATTTTCCCGGATTATAAGTGGTTCACCCCATTTTAGAAGAACCCAGTATGTTTAATAGAAAAAAATTTGACCCAATCCCCCGGGGGAAATGCGCCAAAAATTTGATGGGTGTTAAAATCTAACAAAATTAAAACCTACTTTCCCAAAAAATTATAAAATTTTTTACAGTAGTGAAATAAAAGGGGCTATCCAAGGGATTGGTTAAAAAATATTTTTTTTAAAAAAAAATGAGAGAAAAAAAAAAGAAAAAGGGGGGTTTTTTTGTAAATTAAAAAAAAAACTGAAATCAGATAATAAAATTGAATTTAAAGTGAAAGCTTAAAAAAAGGAATCTTAAGTTTAATTCATAGAAGATAAATTTATGCAAATATTTTTTATTCCCCCTTTTCTAAGATTAAAAAAGGGTTTTGGTTTTTCACAAATCTAATAACTTCTCTCCTTACTTTCTTTATAATCAAAAAAAGCTCTTTTATTACTTCTCTTATTTATTAAAACCCCAAAAAGCTCTTAGGATTTTTAAACTTCAAAAACATTAAAAAAAAAAGAGATACCAAATTTTAGTAGTAATTTTAAAAAAAGCCTTTTTAAAAAAAATTTTATCTCCATAAAAGGGGTTTTTTTATCTATTTTTATAATAAAAATGTTACTGTGTCACAAAAAATTTGAAAAATATCAAACAAAAATTTTTATCTGAGGGGTTTTTGGGTTTTTAATATATTAATTGCTAAAATTTTTTAGAAGAGCCTTTTTTTTATACCAATAAACAAGATAAAAATTTAAAAAAAAATAGGGAAAATTTTATAAATACTAAAAACAAAAAAATAGAAAAAAAACAAAAAAAAAATTTGATCTCACAATTTGAAAACTAAACTTTTAATTTATCCTTTGGTAGAAAAAATTTTTTTTCCCCACCCTTTTTTCTCACCAAACAAAAAAAAAAAGGGGGAAAAAAAAAAGAAAAGTCTTTGTTTTGGTGTTTTTGCTTTTCCCTTTTTGGTTTCTTCCCCCCTTCCCCTGCCCCCATTTGGAAAACGAAGAGATATATATAAGAAAACCGAAAGATCTCTTGAAAAAAGCCCCCAAATTTTAAAATTTCGGTTTAATTATGGTTTTACATGGCCGTTTTTCTTTAACCGTGTATGCTTCATTTTTTTTCAAGCCAGAACACGGGGGGGGGCCCCCTACTTTAACGTGTTGCTTCTTTGGTTTTTAAAAAAAGATACACGGCCCTGTACTTTAAATACACGCCCGTGTATTTCCCCCTTTTTCGCCTGTGGCGTAAAACCTTTTTTGATCCAAATTGTGATAACTTCTCAAACCTTGAATTTTCACTCTTGACTCATTAAACCTGATTTATACCATAAAAAAATTAAGTACCATTTCCCTTTTGAATTTCTGTAAAATCAAAAAAAATTTTAAAAAAAAATTTTTAATATAAAGATTGAGTATAAAATGGCTTTAAATAAAACACCTTTTGGGAATTTTGGTTTTTTAAGGAAACGTTGGGGCTCAAAACCCCCTTTTTCCCCCCCCTAAGGAACATAAACAAGGAAGCCAATTTTGTTAAAAGTGCCCCCCCCCCCCCCCCCCCCCCAAAAAAAAAAAAAAGGTTTAAAAAAGGTAAATACCAAATATAAAGGTATACTTGGAAAAAAATTTAAATACTAATCCCCTTTTCCCCAACCCAAGGTAAAAAAACCCAAAGGGGTTTTTTTTTCCTTTTTTCCTTAAAAAAAGTATGCAGCTAGGGGAAGGAACATGTTTCCTCTTGCCCTTGTTTGTTTCTTTCAAGGCACTAAAAAAAACCTCTGAAAACTATGTCCTTATAAGGACACTTTAGCCCAAAAAAATTTTTTGGGTTTCCCAAAATTGTCAAGTTTAAAAAAATGGCCCCTTTCCCCCAAATGTCGAAGTGATTCCCCCCACCCCCCTTAAGAAAAAATTTTTTGTGTGAGTCTGGGGATTTTGTGTTTGATGATTCCTGCTACCTTTTGAAACCCCCAAATTTTGGGGGAAATACAAACGAGTAGAATAGGGAAAAGGCTGGAAAAAGCCCAAAACCCTTTTTTAAAAGAGTCAC
>JBBMOL010003962.1:0-12898 GCA_037954665.1 Laguncularia racemosa | reverse complement strand
TTTTCGAGGTGTTTGTTATTTTCCAATTCGATTCCCCAAAAAAAAATTAAAGTTAATTATCGGAAGAACTTGAAAACTGGGTGATCCCTTTGAAGTATTTTTCCCCTTTAGTGTTCTCAACCTTGATCGCCTTATGCAAATTTCTCAATTTTACAAATCTTGTAGATCAACAATATCAGCGATCTCCTTTTTCAATCCACCAATGAACTAGCCATTGTAGCTTCATCTCCCCCTCCCCCTTAGCTTAATCTGGCTATTTCCATCCCCTTTTATAAATTCTCTACATTTTTGGACCCTTGTGTGGGGCCCCTGAACTTCCTATGAAAATCCCCATAATAGTGATTAGGAATGAACCTCTTCTCATTTTAGTTTTCATCTCCCCCAAGCGCTAATAGGTTCCTCTCCATACCGTCTCCAAATTCCTAACCGTTATCCCAATCACTTGCTAGTTGGTGAAAAAATGCTGCAATTTAATCTTCTTGCCTCCAAATAGTTATGTAAGTCAAATATGGATCCCCTTTCGCTCCCACCCCAAGTATTTTGGGTATTTCCCTTGAAAAGAAGGTATTTTTTTCTTTATGCTACCCAAATTATTTTTTCTCCTTTGGGTTTTGTCTTCCCCATCACAAAATTTACTCCCCCACTTCAGTATTTCTTCTAATTCCTTTTTTCACTCCCCCCCTCGGAGCCTCTCAAATTTCGACCCACTTTAGTACTACCCGTGGGTTTCCCTACTCGGCTCCTTTTCTTATCTACCCTTTGTTGGATGGCCCCAACTCAGCCCTCATCTTTTTTTCTCATCTCATCAACAACACTTCAAACATAATTTTATCTCCTACCCCTTTTTCTCCCTCTCTTCACGTCATCTACTCTTATCAATTTCATTTGTAAACTGTGGCGGTTAGCTTAAGAATTTTGCTAGTCATTCAAAAATTTTTTTAAAGTTGCACCCCGATTTTTGCTGTGAGAAATATCTGGTTAAATTGGTTGTCTTTTTTTTTTCCTTTCACGAAATTGGGTTTCAGTATTGTAGGTTTTCACCCTTTTGGGGAAATTTTTTTTAAAACTTTTATGCCATTTTAATTGGGAAATAGAATCAATTGTTGTGTGTTCTTGTTGATTGGTATTAAGATCCTTTGGACACCCACATTGCCCCATGGGGGTGAAAAAAACCCGGCCACATATGATTTTTCATTTGTATTTTCTTTTTTTAAATTTTTTCCTTATTTAAAATAAGTATAAATATTGTAAGTGGGTTTGAAAGGGGGTTTTTTGAACATTACAAAAACAATTTTGTGCCAGGGGGGAACCCTCTTCATGCATTTCATTCTTATCAATTTCATTTTGAAATTTTTGGCGAGTTTGGCTTAAGGGGTTATTGTGAGTTATATCAATCATTTTTAAGTTGCTTTTAAATTTTTGCTAGGTGTAATTTGAATTGTTTATACTTTCTTGAACACACTAATTAGGGTTGTAAGGATTTGGGGCTCACGCCATTTTTTAGACTTTGTATAAATTTATTCTTCAATTGCCCTTGTGTTATTTCTATTGGATCTTTTTGGCACATCATAATTTGGTATCAGTGGTTAGAGAAAAAGGAAATTCTTGAACACAAATTGGGTTTAGGGTTTCCCCTTTTTCCTTCATTCTGAAATTTTAATTTGTGTGAGTGAAAATTGAAGTTTGTGTTGAAAAGTACCTTGAATTACTTTACTATTTCCAAATTTAAGTGTAGAAATCAGTTTCAATCCCTTTTCCGTGGTTGTTGCGTGGAAGGTTGGGGTTTTTCTTCAATTGATTCCAAATTTTTTAAATGGGGATGTAATTTGACGCGACCCTAGATTTCGATCTAAAAACCCAAAAGATCAATAAGGATTCAAAAACCCCAGAATCGAAATTGAATGAATGAATTTAAAAGTAACCCGACCCCAATCGAACCGCCAAAGGAAACCCAAGCTATCCGGATCGATTTCCCCAAAAGTTTAGGAGAAAAAATCAAGTTAGTTCTATTCGCGGAATTTTAAAGGAAGAGAGAACTCTCTTAAAAATCTCTTACAATGTGATAAATTGATAAGACCTTTCAAATGTTTGTACAAAAGGGGTTTATATTGTCATTAATTAAAAGCTGGCGGCCTAAATACTCCAGGGCCGGCTTTGAAATTTAAAAAAAAAAAAAAAACGGATGGGTTGGCGGGATGTAAAATTTAAAGGCCCGGGGCCTTCATAGCCGGGGACCTTCCTTTTAAAGGCCGGCCAATTCTAGGCCCGCGGCCCAGGTGAAAGGTGGGGGCCTTTCCCTTTGCTGGTGGTCGTCAAAGCAATTCGATGTCCTCCGCTTCATCCCCCCTTTGAATATGTGTTCATGATCTTAGGACTTGTGTTAGAGGGTTTGTCGAAATTTGAATCACCTCTTCTCCTGAAATTAACAATCAAAACCCCTTGCAATGCCTCCTTCTTCGCTTGGTCGGATCGTGTCATAGGACCCCCGATACCTTGTAAAGGGTCTTTAGTTTTGACTAGTTTCTGAGTGTTGGATGCCTCCGATGTCTATCTTCCCCCTTCTTCAAAAGTATTGTCCCCAAATCCCCTGCATCATATAACAAAAGATCAAAAACATTAAAAGTAGCGTTTAAAATTACCGTATGATTTGGCAAATTGAGTTTGTAGCATTATCGTATGCGCCCAACACTTAAAAAGGTCTATCTCCCCTGGGATGAATTTGGACTTGCCGTGTGGAAAAAACCTTGTTTCTAAAATGTAACCAAAACCCCGTCTCCAGGTTGAAAGGAAAGTTGACACGACCCTTTTTTACTTTTTGAGCATAGTGCTAAAACTTCTTCTCAATGTTAGCTCGGGCCTTAGCAAGCAATTTTGACTAACATATTTTCTCTTTCCATCAAAATAAACAAATTCGTTAGGAGGCAGGGTAAAATACCCAAGGGAGTAAAAGGGATTAAATCCATACACAATCTCAAATGGTGAGTATGATTAGAGAAGCCCAGCTCTATTGTATGTAAAAAATAACATGAGGCAAAAATTTTTCCCCTTTGTTTTAAGTTTTTTTCAAAACGCATGAAAATTGTGAAATGGCCCTTAACTACTTCTATTTGCCATCCGTCTGAGGATGTGCAACTTTTAGAAATAAAATTTAGTTCCCAAGGGGTTCCCACAAAGTGCACAAAAATGGCTAGAAATTAACATCCCTATCACTTTTTTGGACCTTGGCAGGCCATGAAAAAACCCCCCAATTTCTTTAAGAATAAATCACAATATGTGTTGCTTTATTTTTTGAACAGGCAATAAAGTGAGCCATTTTGCTAAAATAATAACAACAAATATGCTATCCTTGCCATTACTAGATTGTGGAAAACCCTGAAAAAAAGTTTTTTAAAATGTAAGTCTAAGGCTGATGAGGTAAGGTAATGGGAGTATTCTCCATGTGGCTTACTTTGGTTTTGCTTGTTTACCCACAATGCTTTTTCACACACAGCTTGCACTCTGTTTCATCCTATGCCAGAAAAAAAAGCTCATGCAAAATGTCTAAGTTTTCTGTTACCAAAGTGCCCCAGTAGCCCCCCCAGTGTTTTTAACAAGCAATTCACGCAAGGAACAATTAGGAACATAAAGTTTGTTTCTAAACAGAAACCCCCCATGCTTATAAAATTTGTATTGCATGCTCAGAACAACACTTTCACTTGACCAAAATCAGCATTATTCTCATAAAATCCTTGATAAACTCAAACCAAGCAAAATTTTTTTTTTTAAAGAGGTTAGAAGTAAATACCCCCTGGTAGTGCATCGCCCTACATTTTTTTTCCCTTGCTTGTATTTGATAAAATAAGGAAAAATTTCAAAAAATTCCCCGCCCCCTAGCATGCCTTTTTTCAACTTACCCCGAGTCTTTAAGAACATCAAGCTTTCGTTTGAGTGGTAATGAATCCTTGGCCCTAGATGTTTTGCCAAGTTTTTAAAGTCCTCACTAATGCGTTAGTCCCTTTTCTTACGTAGGATAACAAAGCCACCCCCTTTAACTTTCATAAAGTAAGCAATTGGGTTGGAATCCCGCATCAAAACATCACCCAAAACCTTCCCAGAAAAAAAACACATTCAATTTAAAAAACTTTTTAAAATTAGTAGAACAAGCAAAAGGGGCATTGTCAGCTTTTCTTTCAAAGTATTGAAAAACTTTTCATGTATTTCAGTCCACCTAAAAATTTGATTTTTTTTAAAAAGGTCATTTAAAGGAGCAGCTACAGAACTAAAATCCCCCCAAATCTCCATAAAAGCTTGCAAAGCCATGAAAACTTCTTACCCATTGCATTTTTAGGTTTTGGCCATTCCGTTACTTTTACTTTCCTCATCAACGAAATCCCCCGTGTACCCACAAAAAAACCCAAAAAACACCACGCTGCATGCAAAAGGACACTTTTTTAAAATTTGCAAATAACTTATTTTCTCTCAAAACAGTGAAAACCATTTGCAAATGCTGAACATGTTCTTCTAGTTTTTTTCTATGGGGGGGGGGGACTAAAAGTCATCAAAATAGACTCAACAAATTTTCCTATGAAAGTCGAAAACATGATTCATTAATCTCAAAAAACGTATTTGGTGTTTTTTTTAAACCCAAAAAGGGATTACCCCCCTCATAGAGACCATATTTGGTTTTTAAAAGCAGTTTTCCATTATCTCCTTTCTCATGGTTTTTTGGTAATAACCATTCTTTAAATCAAATTTGAAAAAAAACACCCCCCATGCAGTTCATCAAACATTTCATCAGCCTAGGTAGGGATGTGGGGTTTAACTATGTTTTTGTTGAAGCTCGACAACCCACCAATGCGCCATGACCATCCTTTTTGGGAAAACCAAATAATAGGAACCAAACAGGGGGCTAAGGCCTCTTTAAAAAAAACCCCTTTCTCCAGTTCACCCACTGCCCTAATTCCTTTATCCCTCTGGATTTGCTCTATGGCTGGCTTTTGGGGAATTGAGGCCCCTAGAACGAAGTCGTTTTGATGCCAATACCTCTAAAGGGGGAGGTAACCCAAAATGGTTAACTCCTGGGAAAAGTCAAAAAAACTCCTGCAAAAGGGAAGAAAAATGCAGAAAGAAGGGTTAAGATGGTTAGGGAAAAAAATAAACACTTGTACATCATACAGTGGGCATTTTCCTTAAAAGGCCCTTTTCAATCTACTTACCCCCCAAAATTTTCACTGTTTTTGTAGATAATTATACATTTTTTTCTTTGGACTTAATTAAATTTTTTTTTAATTTTAAAAAAATAAAAAGAAATGTATTTAAAATGGTTTTTTGTGAAAATACGGGTTTTTGAGGACCCAAAAGTAATTTTAAAATTAATTGGAGGATTTTTTCAAAAAAATTTAAAAAGGCGAAGGATGCACTGAAGGCCCCCGCCTGGGCCGGCCTACATTCAAGGCCGCCGGCCTTGAGCCGGCCTTGGCCGGCCTTTAAACCGGCCAAAAAGAGAAAAGCCCCCGGGCCCCTTTGCGCCCCCGTCCTTGGGGCCCCGGCCCATTAAGGCCGCCGGCCTTAGCCCCCTTCATTACCCCCGGATATCCTTTTCGGAATCTCTCCAAAATCGTACCCAATTAATTGTGACCAAAAATCCTCACAAAAAAAATTACCCCCCTCTTGGATCTAAAATAGACCCCTTGTGTGAACCTTGGGGGATCATTTCTTTTGTTAAGCACCTTTCTTGGGTTTTTAAAGCCCCCTTTCCCTTTTGTTTAGAACCTTTTTTGTTCTTCTTCTTTGTTTTAGCAATTTGTTTTTTTTGAATATTAGTTTTCCCTTAGGATTTAGTTTTTCCCCAAAGTTTAGTTTGAAGGAGAATGTCTTTTTTTAAAAGTTTGTTTAAATTTAAAAAGAATTAAGGAGTCATTTTTTTGAAGTTTAAAAAGCTCTTGAAGATTATAACCATTTTTCATTTATTTATTTTTTTTAGCCTTTATTAGTTTTTTAATATAAATTCCTTGCACCTCTTTTTTCAATTTTTTTTAAAACCCCTAACTATAATTTCTAAATCACCGGGGGAAATTGGATAAAACTCTAAAGTTAAAAAAAGGAAAAAATTTTAGCCATTTTTTAAAATTGGAAATTTTAGGGGTTATTCATGTTGAAAAACCCTTTTATTTCAATTAAATCGGGTTTTTTTAAAAAATTTTTTAAAAAACCTTTTGATAGGGGGAATTTTATTAGGGTTTTTGGAAAAATTTTTAATTTTTGTTTTTAAACAATAGGGGGGTTGCGAAAATTTTGGGTTTAAAATTTGAGTTTATGGAGGGCGAAAAACAATGTTCTTGTTAATTAATCACAAGGTTGGGGTTAATTGTTTTTTTGGGGATTAGTTTTTTTGTAGCATCGGGAAAGAGAACAAAATTTTAAATTTCCCTTGGGTTTAAATTTGGGGCGGGAAACCCCATAATTGTTTAAGGTCAAAACCAAAAAAAAGGGTTTTTAAACTCACTTGAAAAACCTTAAAAACCTTTTTGGGCAAAATTTGGGGAAAATTTGATTAACAAATCTAGGGTGAATTCAAAATTCCCCCTTAAAACAAATTTTTTTAGTTTCAAAAATTTTTTTGTTGCTTTAATTAATTTTTGATTAACATTCAAAAAAAAAAAACCCCCCCCCCTTTTTTAAACCCCTAAAATTGATAAGAATTGCCTTTTGATCAGTACTCCAAAATTTGGGTTTCCCCGAGGGATCGAAACCCCCTTTTTTTCCCAAAATTTATTTTTGATACGCCCCGTGCCCCCTTTCTGAAAATTTTCGCCCCTTATATATATATGTTCTGAGTGTACAAGTTTTTGGGGCCTTTCCCCGGGGATTTATGATATTGATTTTTTTAATTTGTTGGTAATTTGGATAATTATTTTGTTTTTTAATTTTTCTTATCATTTTTGTGATCTTTCCTTCTCTTTTAAAGGGGTTTTTTTTGCGCAAAGTAAAGGCTGAATTCACCAATTAATCTTGAGTTTTTAAAACCTTTTTCGACAACTTAAAAGAGAGAGAGAAAAAAGGAAAGGGGAAGAAAAACAGGGGGAGATAAAAACAAAATAGATTCAGGGTGTTTTTAGGATTCGAAATACCCCGGACCTGTTTTTAGGTCCTGAATTAGAAGACCAAAATTCAGGCTAATAATTTGAGTTAAAACCGCCCCTTTCAAAGGTTCAAAAAAATAATTTGGGGATCCAAAAATGAGAGTCCTGATGGCAAATTGCAGTATTTCTTCAATATTGTAATACTTTTGAAAATAAAAAAGTTCTGATGTTAATTGGGCCTACAATTTTTTCCTTTTTTCACTTGGGAAAAAGCTAGGGCTTGGTAAATTAAATTCCCAAAAAGATTAAAAACCATTGGGTAGTTCTCATCAAATTTTTTTAAAGGGTTTTTTCCAACCTAAAAATGCGGTTAAGAAGGCATCCAAACTTAGTAATTTGTGGGAATACTTTAAAAAGCGGGGAAAAGTTAAAAGGAGGCAATTAGAAAATCCCCCCATCGGTTAAAACCAGATAATTTCCTTATTAGATTTCTATCTCGTTTAGTTGACACATTGAGTTTGGGGTAGATGCTGCTTTGGGGTGAATTAATGAGTAAGACAATGTGGGGGGCATGTTTTGATAGATAAAGGCCTCTAGTGCAAAAAAATTGGCAACATGAAAGGGGGGTAAGTCTGAGTGGTTGAAATGTAGGGAAACCCCTTAACGTAGTTTTGCTTTAAAACGCCCAGGTAATAAACTCACCTCTGACCTTCTTTCAATTTTAAAAAAAAATTTTTTTTTGTGAGTTATGCTCAGGAAAAACCCCCCTTTTTGGAGTCCCTCTAAAAATTTTCCCCCCCCCCTCCATGGGAGCAAAAATTTTGTCAAAAATTTCCAAAGGGAAAATCAAGGACCCTTTTCAAAAAACCTAAATTCCAGGGGGCGAAAACCCACCAATTTTTCAGGGAGAAATGTAACAAGCACTTAAACCCCCTGGTTTTTCAAAAGAAGGGGGCCCAAAATCATAATCCCCCCCATCAAAATATCCTAATCAAAATCCTTTTCCAGAAGGTCAGTCTAAAAATGGAAAAACTCAGATAATTTTATGAAAAAGCTGACAAAATGTTGAAAAATAACAACCCACCTTTGGGAAATCTAAAAATAGCTTAGTAAGGGGTCTCAACGTTGAGTAATAGACCTTTGGGGGTTTTACTAGAAAAAATGGAAAAATCCTAGGGGTTTTTAAATGTTTTGTTAAAAAAGGGGAAGGATTGGTTGTAAAAACTTGGGAAAAGGGGAGGTTTTTAACCCGGGGGGAAAGAAAAGGGAAACAAAAGGAAGAGGACCCAAAGCAAAATTCCCCAAAAATTTTGGAAAGCATATTTCCCCCTTTCCTTCCCAGGAAGGAAAAGCAAAAAATTGGATTCAAATTTTGCAAATTTTTTTAGAATTTTTAAAAAATTAAAATTAACTTCCCTTTTGAGAGGGACTTCAGCGATCCATCAAGTAGGTTCATAAAAGGTTTACCACAAAGAAGAGGAAGTTAAGGGAATGAACCGGATCTTTGGGGGGGAAAGTTCAAAATCTTACAAAAAAAATTTTCCCTTTGCCCGGGAAAAAAAGAGTCGGGAATTTTACTTTTCCCCTTGCACATTGGAATTTAATTTTTAAAAAGTATTTATAAAATTTGGTTTAAAAAATAAAATTTTTTGCCCCTGCCCTTTTTTTTAAAAAAAAGGATTTGGAAAAATGTAAGGAACCACGTTCTTACAATTGCGGATAGAAGTGTCAAGTACCCCAAAAAGGTTGTGGAGAAAGTCCTAGTAAAGGGAAAATTCTTTTTCCCCTTGACTTTTGTTTGGAAATGGAAAAAAAGGGGGAAAAGGTACCCTGTTTTGGGAAACCTTCCCACCCGGTCAAGCTCAATTGATGTGGAAAAGGTAAGCCCCCTTTGAGCACTAGATGACCAGGTAACATTTGATTTTATGATCCTTTTGTTTTTGTCTAATGGGGAAAGCAATGTATTCTGACAACTGCTGAGGGTGAAATTTTTAAAAAAAAGGGGGTGGAGGAAAAAAAAGAGGGAAACCATCTTGGAAGTGTCTTAAAAAGAAAAAATATTGGGGGGATGAAATGAGCAAGAAAAAAAGAGGGCGTGAACAAATACCCCCCACTGAAAATGTTTTTTGTTTTGAGGGGAAGACGGGCTATTTGGGGAACCCCTGCCGACATAATGCCTATGCGGGGACTTGAACCCAAAAGTCTTTTCTAATCAAATTTTTTGGTTTAAGTGTCGAATTTGGAAACCATGGCCCCACATTAAAAAAAAGGCCCAGGGGAAAAGAAAATTTCAGCAGCAGATTCAAGGCCAGTTGGATGAAATAGGGAAAAACCGGGTGGGCAAAGGGAGCATCCAGAAAGGAATTTTTGTTTTTTCCTTTTAAAAACATTGGTGGAACTGAAAAGAAGGGACCATTTTATGGAAAAGGGAACTTGGAATTTTCCAATTTGAAAACGATGGTGTTGAAAGGGGTTGTTTTAAAATCTAGTAACAAACCCTGGTGTAGGTGAGACTATAAACAAGGCTTCATGGGAGGACCCTGTTAAAAGTATCTTAAAAAGTTTCGTTAAAAAAAAAAAAAAAAAAAAAAAAAAAAAAAAAAAAAAAATAATTAAAGGCGGATAGAGCTGCCGGGGCATTCAAGACACCCCCAAATGACAGCCCCTTTTAAAGGGGATTTTTTCCTGTTAAAAATTTTTACCGGGAATTCCCCCGTATTTCAATTTTTTTTTTACATTCGTTTCCCTTTTTTGTGAAAAGGAAAAATGAACATTGTCAATTTAATTGGGGAAGGGGGTTATAAAGTGGGGAATATAATGTTTTTCCAAATCATGAGTTAAAAAACCCCTGTTTTTTATGTCCTTAATGTTTTCAAAAACCCTGAAATTAATTAGATTGGTCCCCCACTCGCCAATTGTTGTACATTTTACATAGTTAAAAAATTTAAAGTAAAATCTCTAGAAAAACGGGGTTTCCCCATGTTGACCTTTAATTGAGATTGAGTCCTTAAATTAAAAAAAAGCAAGTTTCTTCAAGGAAAAATTGGTTGGGTAAATCTCATTGAAATTTCTTGAAAAACCCTTTTAAACCCCAAAATGAAAAAGGAAAAGAAATTTTTTACTTAGTGACCCCCTTAAAAAAAAAAAAAAAAAAAAAAAAAAAAAAAAAAAAAAAAAAAACCCTTTCCCCCAAAAGCTCAGGAAAATGAGTTAAGAGTATCCAATCTTAAAGTTGTGTGAGGAGAGTTCGTGGGGTCCCTTTAAAAAACCTTTTTACTTAGGTTTTTCCCCAAAAGGTTTTTCCCACCAAGAACTCCAATACGGAAGGGGGGGGAAAGGAAAAATTTTTGTACCTTAATGAAAGCGGTTTGCGGGGGAGCTTTGGCCCCCCAAAGAGTGAAGTCTCACTCCCCTGCCAACAAGGAAATAAAACATTAAAAAAAAAAAAAAAAAAGGGAAAAAAAAATTTGGGAAAAAAAAGGAAAAACCAAGCTTTCATCCTTTTTTAAACTTTTTAGAGAAGAAAAAATTAGGGGATAAAAATTCTAAAACCAATAAAATTTAAATGAATGTTTTTCCTTATGGACAAAGTTTGGGGTTTTTATTGTTAAAAAACTGGGTTTAAAAAAACGGGTTTTTTTTGATTAACTACTAAATTTAACTAATATACTAGTTACAAATTAGTATGGTCGAACAAGGGGGACCAGAAGTTAATGATGGATTTCCCCTTTTTAAAACAATTATTTTGTTGAGGACAAGCAAAAGTTCAAGTTTTGGGGTGTTGATAAATCACATTAATTTTAAATTTTTTTTTTGGACTTTTTTTAAATTTTTTTAATATTATAAAAAAATATAAAGAAATAAAATTTTAAGGGGATTTTTTGTGAAAAAACGGGTTTTTTTAGGCCCCAAAAAAAAATTTTTAAATTTTAAATTGGGGGATTTTTACAAAAATTTAAAAAGTGACGAGGGATTGCAGGAAGGGGCCCCCGCCCCTTGGGCCCGGCCCTTTTTAAGGGGGCCCTTGACCCCGGGCCCCGACCCGGGCCCTTTTTTAAAGGCCTCAAAAAAGAAGAAAAAACCCGCCGGCCTTAAAGCCGGCCCTTTTAAAGGGCCCCGGCCTTGAGCCGGCCTTTTTACTCCCCGGATATCCATTGCAGAATCTCTCCAAAACGTAAACCCCCAAATTTAAATTTTTGACCAAAAACCCCTCAGTCAAACCCTTTCCCCCTCCTCTTTTCTATAAAAAGACCCCCTTTTTTGAACCTTGGGGGACATTTTTTTTTTAACATCCCCTTTTTTGGTTAAAAATCCTTTCTTTTTTTAGAATCCTTTTTTTTCTTCTTTTTTTTAGCATCATTTGTCTTTTTTTGAAATTTTTTTTGAATTTTTCCCTTGGTACTTAGAATTTTTCCAAAAATTTATTTGAAGGAAGAATGTCATTTTGTTGAAATTTGCTTTCAATTGAAGAATTCAAGGAGTCATTTTTGAAGTTGAAGCTCTTGAAGATTTTAAACCCCTTTTTTCATTTTTCTTTATTTTTTTTAGCCAAAATTTTAGTTGTTTAATATGAATTCCATTGCCCCCCTTTTTTCAAATTTTTTTTTGCAACTCAACTATAAGTTCTAAATTTATCCCTTTTGGGAAATTGGTAAAACCTTGAAGTTTAAAGGAAAAATTTACCATGTTAGTAATTAGGAATTATTAGGATTTTTCATGATTGCAATTCCTTTTTTTTCAATTATAATAGTCTTTGGTTATAAAATTGTTGAAATCCTTTTGGGGACGGGAATTATTGGGGGTTTGTTGGAATTCTTAATTAGTTGATTATCAATAAAGGGAGTTTTATAATTGGTTTTAATTGAGTTTAAGGGCGCAATGAATTTTTTTTTGTTAATTTACACAAGGGGTTAGGGTTAATTGGGGTTTGGGCATTGGTTTTTTTAGCATCGGGGGATGGTTTTAAAAAAATTTTATTCCTTTTGGGTTAATTGGGACCCGGGGGGCCACAAATTTTAATTTAGGCAACATCCCTTTTAAAAAGGTTTTCTAAACCACTTGAATAACCCCCTTTAACCCTAGTTGACAAAAAAAAAAAATTTGGAGGGGAAATTTTTTAACAAATCTAGGGGTGAATTTAATTTCCCTTTTCTAATTGTTTTATTGTCATAAAATTTTTTTTGTTGTTTAAGTTTTAAAAATTTTTAAATTTGCATTTAAAAACCTTTTTAACACCTGATATTGTAAATTGCCCTAGATCTAGTACCTTTGGTTTTCCCGGGGATGAAACCTTCTTTTCACCATTTTTTTTACTTATCGAAAACCTGCAAAATTTCTGCAATTTCGCTCCCCTTTTAAAAAATATGTTCTGGTTTTTTCATGTTTCCCCCCAATTTTTTCTCTCGGGTCACAAGTGTAAAATTTTTAAAATTTTTTTTCTTAATTTTGCTCTTCTTTTTTTGTTCAATTTTGTGTTTTTCCCCTCTCCTTAATCTTAGCAATCCCCAATAATCCTCAATAGCCTTCCAAGGTTAAAAGGGGTTTTCAAGACCCCTGCCTTTTTTCAGAATAAAAGAATACCTATTATGATACTCATCCTGGGGCCTTTCTATCAAATTCCAAGGCCCTCCCCAAAAATACCTCACACAATACCTCTCATAGTATTCCCATAGAGAATGAAACCATAACTTTGCCTTAACCTTGCCCCAAATTTACTAAAACCCTGCACTTTAAGGTTGAAATTTTTCAAATTTTCAGGTCAATTTATCAACCAATAACGTGTTGCAAAAAATTTTTAAAAATACCCCCATCAAAATCAAACTCACACCCTTTTATTC
>JBBMOL010003961.1:0-12909 GCA_037954665.1 Laguncularia racemosa | reverse complement strand
TCCCCTCGAACCTCTGAAGGGAACACAAATGTCCTGAACTTCTGGCCCTTTAATGATAGACTCATCTACTCTGACCCAGAATACTCCAAGGGTTAAACTCAACGCTCTGAACCCTATGTCTCTGAAGGAGAACATAAATGACCCTAAACAGTTTGGTTCCCCCTGGTAGTCGCTCCAATAACCGGGAATGAATAGGATTCCTCTTTTTTTCCATTTTTAAAAGGCTAACTGTATAGCCCATCAAGTGTACTAACCCTCTGAAGCCAACTACACAACTATTCAACTTAAACCCAAAACAAAACGGCAGGGTTTTCAGGAGTCCAACTATCCACATCATCACTATGTCTAAAACTCCTATACATATCATCCACTTTTTTACCCCCCTTTTTCATGCTGAAGACCATAAAAACTCATCCTTTAGTGTTTGGGTAAAAACCTTTTCCCTAAACCTTTTCATGTCTCTCCAAGTTTTATTTTGGTCTCTCCTCCCTTCCCTACGTTACCATATTTCCCCCACCACAAGCGGCATACCCTGTGAACTCTAAGCTACAAGGCTACCCTGGGGATCTCGTCAATCCATAACATTTTGAAAAGACCCTTAACTTGGTTTCCCATCTAGGCATCATCGCAAAACCCCTCCCCAAAAAAGAAGGCATTGTACTTTACACCTCTAGTCCCAGGGGGTTAAAATTTCCCACCGGGGTAGGGTTTAACCCTAAAATTGCCCATTTCTGTCTTCCCTAAAGCAGATAATCTCCTTCTACCTAGGGTTCCCTGAAGGTTACCAAAGGGGGTGAGGTAATGTCACCCATAAATTTTTTTTCCCAAATGAGAAACAATTGGGTAAGGTCCTGAAGTTGTTCATCGAGTTCTTCCATTTGTATTTCCCGACCTAGTCTGCCACCCACTTGGGTTTTTGGGCCTCATTGCCAATGTCCCCATTCACACTATCTTACAGTTTTGGATCGATTTATCTGAAATACAAAAGTAACTCAAATAATTTGTAGCACACTCCCTTTTACTTCACCACTTACAATAACACTTTAGATGACAAAACACAACTTGTACACCACAGCAAAAATTACCAATCAACAAATACTTTTTACCTTTAATAAGTAGAATAAGGAAGCCAAATAAATACTTCCAAAATATTAAGAATTGAATTCAGTAAGCAAGTGTTTTAAATAATAATACCAATAACTTTCACACTTTAAAACTTTTATTTGAATTTTAAACTTCACACTAACTTTCCTTAATTAGCCACGGTTCACCCACACTTTTTCTTAAGTGCAGCCCTTTTCACACACACAAACCCCAAAATTTCACCACCACACAACCCCCTCCTACACGGGGCAAACCAAACACTACAACACACTACACATTGTAACTTTTTTTTTAAAAAAAAAAAAACACCTTACATACAATACTTTTAAGGTGTACACGCCCCCGCCACTCACAACCCCATTTACAAAACCCTAAACTACAAGCAAGCAGCAACAAAATTCAAATTTGAAATCACCCCAAATGCAACCCTTTTCCCAAATTAAAAAAAAAATTCAAATTCAAATAACCTTATTCAATGCTACTTAAAAATTGCTTTTCAAAATTAAAGAAGGGATTTGAATTTTAAAGGATCTTATCCCCCACACACTTCAAATCTGGAAATTTCAAATGCCCAATTCCGAATTGCACAAGGATTCATACAACAACAAGCTTCACAACCTCCTCTACGCACAAGCTAGTCATGGTAAAAAAGGCAATTTTTTGCAAGTTCCAAAAGTTGTTGAATTAAACAACACTCTATGCTTCTGCCCTTCCACAAAAATTATTGATCATAAAATGATACAACAACCTTCCCAACCCAAACTCCACAAATGAAAATTTAAAATTCCAAAACCAAGGTAATTTTCGCAATCTCAAACAACAAAAACAACACAATTTGAGCTCACAAAATCAACCCTAATTGTGATTAACTCCACAAATCAAATAAAACCCAAATTCCCTTCTCTAAACTTCCTATACCAAAAAGATGATGTGCCTAAATCTGTTTAAGCCAATTGAAAGTTAAAGAAAAACAATCTAAAATCAATACAAAATGGGTCCACCAAGTAAGCAATTTTGTAACCCCTTTGAAAAATTTTGTTAAAAATGTTGTCCACTGATTTAATTGTAATCTCTATTGTAACATTAACCAAATAAACCACAATAAGGATGGAAATAACGGGGAAATCAATCAAAAAAGCAAAAAACCAAGAATCCACCTCCCTTTAAATTCACTAGTTTACGCCAACAATAAAAAGAAGTATGTAATCCAAGTGTTCAATGAAACAATCAATTTTTACAAGATTTGTTCACGAAAATAGAACCAAAAATAGACCCAAGAAAACCAAATCCCCCCTAGATAGACTCACTAGGAAAAAATGAAATACAACAAAATTGAATTGATATGACTCCAAAATTTCGTTCGTCGCACTTGCCACAATTCCAAATTTCTTGGGTTAAAAATTAATAAAGAATTTTGGTTGGGAAACCCTAAGCCCTCCACTTTAAAATTGAAGTGTTTGACCTAAAAATAAGCCTCCTCAAACCCTTTTCTTAAGCAATTTTTATACTTGCTACTCCTAGAGTTAAAAAGTGCTAAAAATTTAAAGTTTGCCATTTTTAAGGTGGCCCCCTAAATAAATTAAAAGGGAAAAAAAAGGCCCCAAAAACCCAAAGTAAAACCCAAAATATTTCATAAAAAGAAAAATTATAAATAAAAATGGTCTTTAAGATGCCAATCTTCTTAGGATCCAGGGCCCAACTCATCGTGGTTCAGGTCGGTCATGGATAACCCACAAGCTAAGTCTGAGAATTTTGTCCTTTGCTTTTTAAAAAATATAAAAAGTTTTCCCTGTTGGAAAACCAATAAAAGAATAATAGAAAAAGGTAATATAAAAAATTCGGGGGTTGTTTTGCTCAAAATGGGCCCCTCTAGCCAAAATTTAAATTTCCTTAGTTTTTGCCCTAAGATGGGTCTTGTGGGATTTTGATTCCTATCACCTATGATCATTTAAAAAGAAAAAACCTTTTTTCACAAGAAAAGGGATTCCAATAAAAGTTATTATTTCTGTGATGGGGTTGTAAATTAAGAAAATTCTTTAAAATGTTGATAAAAATTAAAATCAAGGTACAAGATGAAACGAGCATGGAAGCATTGATTTAAGGGTTTGGGTCATAATTGATCAGTGCATTATCCAATAAGCAATAGTTAACAAACTTTTTTGGGTCCAAAAAGCTTAGGATTATAGAAATTAGGGTTTAAAGGGAATGAATTGAAGAAGAGGAAAACAATTCGTAGGTCAATGCATTATACAACCAAAAATATACTGTGTACTGCTTTTGTAAAAGTAATGTATACAGAAAGGTTATGGCTAAATACCGATCTTGTACTTAGGGGGCTAAAATAACAAAATAATAGAAAGGTACATGGGTACCACACACAGCTATTAAAACCCAAATATGCTAAAGTACCGACCTATGAACGCCATGACTTAAGACATTTTTTTTATTTAATTTTACCCATTAATTTGTTCACCTCAACATTTAGTATACCCTAAAAGTAAACTTAAGAAATAGAAAAACCTTAAGAGAAATTCCAAGTAATTTTAATGATTGAGAAAAAAAAATTGAGTTATTGGGTTATTCCTAAATAGTCTAAGAGTAAATTTTTACATTTTGACAATTTTCATTTAGCTGTTAGTTAAGAGGAGTCAGCTTTGATAACCCTTTTGAGTATGTGTAAAAACTTTTTTGTTGTTTTTGATTGTTAATTTAAGGTAAAAATGGAATAACATATAAAAGGATTGGATTAAGTGACTTGTTTTTTTACTTGGCTTTACCCAAAACCTATAGTGACACCCAAAAAGGGGACCCTAAGGGTTTTTATGTAATACGTCCCTAAAGGGGTTGTGCATGAAATAATCTGAGTAGTTTTAAGGACATATGGGTCTTGGGCTATATGGCAATTCCCAACTCTATACTAGTAAAGTATGTATAATGGTTTCGTGGGGTCATGAGTACCCCCTTGTTGTTCTATGAAAAAAATGAAAAATAAACCTGATCATGCTTTTAGATGCCAATTCATGCATGGGACTTCTTTATGCTTGATCATACATTTTATTGGGTTATACGTACTGGTCGTAGCTTACCCTTAGGGATTTTTTTTTAGTTGTGGGGGATTAAAAACCCCCTTCCTATGATGAGGACCAAGGTCAAATGTACAAAAAGGGGGGACAACTTAGGTTTACTATTATTAGGTGATTAAAGAAGGAACAATTAGAGTTCTTTATACTTTTGAATGGGATTTTTTGGAAAGATAATAGACTAGTAAATTGTAGAAGTTCAATTGTTTTAAACACTAATTAAGAAGGATTGCTAGGATTTGTTTTTAAAAGTTTAACAGCTATAATGGGATTGACTCGAATCATTAAATGATTGTTGCAAAGATGAATTATTCCAAATGTAGGTAATAGGTATTACAACTATAGGAAATTAATAGAGTTAAAAGCCTCAACATGTCTCTCCTTACTAGGGACATGTGCGAGTTGTAGCGTAAAAGGGTTCAAAGGCATTACAACTTAAATAGTATCAAAGTCTGAGTTTGATAATCCTTAGAAATTAGGTGATGATAAATAGGTATAAGTTTCAAATAGTAGAAAGTATGTTGTGATCTTTAGATCGTTTAAAGCATTAGATCTGTAAGACAATAAGATATAAAGAGAGTTGGGTGAATCTATGGGACAATTGCTTTTCTTTAGTAATTTATTTTATTATAATTTTTATTTTTATTTGTAGTTCTTTTAATTTTCTACATTACTCATATATAAATATAAGTATTTTGTAGATGTATATATGTATATAATAGGTGTATAATAACGCAAAAACTTTTGAACTATCACAAACTTTTGGGTCCATCCGATTACTTCTCTCTAATAAAGCCTCTAAGAAAAATTACTAGGTTAGGCTCATCAAGGGATGTTGACTGTGGCAACCCAAAATGAAGGGAATCGCCATGGTTAGTAGCCACAAAGGGATAGTGTCAAGTTATAGACTAAACTGACTAACTTCTACAAATTATGAATAACTTAGGGGGGTTTTTGTTAACACAGCATAACAAGCCAAAATTTCCCCACATAATAGAGTTACAGAGAAACTATCAGTTTGGATGGGTTTATTAGGTGGCAAAAGAATTCAACCCTAAAGTGGATGACACGATTGAAGTAGAGATTAAATGCAAGAAATTGAGAAGACCCTTGCTGCCTTTTCGAGTATCAGAAGACAGGAAGGTAGGCTTTTGTTTATGTTCATGCTAAAAGGGACTACATAGTTAGGGGGTGTCAAACTCCCAAGCTAGCAGAAGAATGTGTGGACTAGAGGGGGTTCAAAGATGAAGACTTGAGGCAGTCCATGCCAATGATGAGTTTAAGGCAAGAAGATTTATAAGTGGATTAGAGCCAAGTCTCAAATACAAAGTTAGATCTTTCTAGCTGAAGTTATTGATAAGGCAAATTTTTTTAAGCAAAGTAGAAAAAGGATAGAAGAAACAATTGAACCACCAGTTAGGGGTGGCTATAAGTAAGAGATCAGCCCTTAGTGTAGTGGTGTAGGATAAGGGCAAGAGGCCCTAAATGTTCCAAAACTAGCCTAGATTACCACAACCCCTCTTTTATAGATCTGACCAATGCCTATGGCACTTCCTTCAACAACCTCTACAATCAGATGCATGAGGTGTTATGAGCCCTTTGAACTGAGGGACTGCCAAATGGCTAGAGGGTACATGTTTCCCTATAAGGGAACAAGACACATAAGTGGAATTCCCATGGATGGTCAATCTGATTGGTACTTTGTAATGTGTGTAAACAGAGGGGACATAAGGTATCAACTATACCTAGGGTCAAGTTAGGAAATCAAGCAGCCCCAACTCAATAACAATATGACCTCTAACAAGGGTATAGGCTAGTAGTCTATATATAGGAGGCCTTAGACAATAGGTTCCCACTAGGGTTTACACTTTAGTAACAGCAACACTAGTACCATTTTAGATATGGACACAATTGTAGACGTGCTTCTAGTACACACCTGCAATTCCTATGTATTATTTGATACTAGTGCCTCTATTTCTTATGTGTTTAAATCATTTATACATGAAAGTGCATTGGCTATTGAATGTATGGGTGATCATTTGACTGTTAGTACTCCTTTAGGAGATAAAAGGATGTTGGATAAAATCTGCAGAAGAGTTGAAATAAGGATATAGGGTAAGATACTACCACTAGACTTGTTGATTATGGAGATGGTAGAGTTTGATATAATCCTCGAGGTCAATAGGTTATTCAGAATATTACACCACTATTGATTGCCATAACATGGTGGTACACTTCGACACACCTGGGAAAGATTCCTTTAAGTTTATGTTGGAAGTATAGAGACCAACAAAATTACCTACTTATGAGTTGTGGGGAAAGAGTATGTTGGCTACTATGACATTTAAGACTAGTAAAGCAATGAAATTGGAGATGGTGTCAGTAGTGAAGGAATTTTCAAATGTTTTTCCATAAGATCTCCTAGTTTACCCCTTGTTAAGTTCTCTAATTTAGTTTTGATGTTAACAAAAGAGAGAATAATGTGTAACGTATGTTTAAGCTTGTCAGAAGTTGTTTCAGAAGATAGTAAGTGAATTTTTCTAAATTGAACAAAGAGACAGATGCTCTCGTGTTAACTTTTCAGAAGCACTTTCAGAACCTTTACAACAAGAGAATAGTTGATAGGTTTGTTTCAGAAGTACTTTCAGAACCTTTACAATAGGAGGATAGTTAACAGGTTTGCTTTAGAAGCCTTTCAGAACCTTCCATGCCTGTCAAATTTTTCCAGATTTCATTCTAATTTTTGTATCGATGGATTTTTAATAAATTTCAAGGCCTAGCTCCACGTGTTAAGTATATATTGGTTAATATACTTGATGTGTTTTACCAAAGTTGGATTTTATATCGTGGGGTTTTTAATTTACATAAAGTTTCTACAAGATTTTATTCAAAGATTTATTTTATGATAAAGTGAGATCATATAAGAATTACAGGTTTTATCAAGATTTAAATCTAGATATTTGTGCTATATTTGGGAGATCCAGCAGTTACAAAGATAAGGATAAGAAATATGGTTGTTACATGAAGATATGGTTCCACAATATATGGGATATCAAGATAAGGTTCCATAATGTGAGGGATATCTTCAACAAACTTGTTCCAAGGAATATCTCCAAGAAGATCTCGGTCAAACTAATTTATCCAAGTTTATCCTCATCAAAATATCACTGGAATGCAGATTTTCTCCAACAAATTCAACTTATTTTTGAAATACAAAATTTCAAAAATAAATGCAAGCTTGTCACATGAAACTCCATGAACGTTACATTCTCCAACAAAGTAACCGTTATGTCCTTTACATAAAAGGGATGTTCAAGCTAAAAAAAAAGAAGTGAGAACGTTCTTTTTAGAATCAAGCACACGGAAAAGTAATAAGCTCATGCATCTTCAGGCAAAAAAATTTTTATATACGTAGGATGCAATTTGTAGAGGAAATTTGATATTCCTCATTATTATTATGATTCCTTTCTTATATGAGGAATTGAGAGTTGTTTCATCACTGTATGATGTGCTAATTCCAAGCTTAAGCACAATCAAAAGAATCAAGGAAAACACCTCAATTCACAAAAACACAAACCGATTCACTTAAGGGCAATTTCACGTGAACACCTTGTAGATTTTGATGGAAATTGTTGTTCAAATGATTCAATTGTAATCTCTAATGATAATAATAACCAAATAACCACAGGAGAAGATGAAGTTCACGTAAAATCAGATCAAAGGAAGCAATAAAGACAAGCACAAAACCGTGATCTCAAATCCTTCCAATAATGCCAATTCACGCCAATCACTAAGAAGCATTCAATCTCAATGAACAATCAGCCTTTACAAGATGATTATCCACGAATTACAATCACTAATAAGTCCAAGAAAGATTCAAATCAACCCTAGATATGACTCACTAGAGAAGAAATGATCAACAACAAAGATGAATCGATATTACTCACGATTTTCTCCTTGTTGCACTCGCCACAATTCCAACTTCTTGGGATTGAAATTGATAAGAGAATTTTGGAATTAGGAAACCATAAGCCCTCTCACGAAATGTGAAGTGTTTGTTTTGCAAAAATAAGCCTCCTCAAACCCTCTCTTAAGCAAGTATTTATACTTGCTACTCCTAGGGTTAAAAAGTGCTCAAAATTCCAAGTTTGCCACTTTTAAGGTGGCTTTCCCTAAATGAAAAATTACAAGGAAATAAAAGTGTCCTAAAAACCAAAATACAAATAAAATAGTTCATAAAAGAAGAAATATATAAATAAATGGTCTTCATGATGCCGGTCTTCTATAGGATCCATCAGCTCAGCTCAGCTCATCACCGGTTTAGGTCGGTCCATGGATAAACCCACAAGCTGAGTCCCGAGGGAGTTTGTCCATTGCCCTATAGAATATGATAAGTGTGCCTGTTGGAAAACATAATACAAGAATAATAGAAAAGAGGTTAATATATAAATAATTCCAGGGTCGATCTGCTCAAAATGGGCCCTCAAAGCCAAGATTTGAAATCCTTCAGTTCTTGCCCGAATGATAGGTCTTGTCGGATTACAAAACTGGTCTACCTAATAAGCAATTCTCGTGACACTTTGAAGACTTGATGGAAAAATGATGATCAAATGATATAATTGTAATCTCTAATGATAATTTAACCAAATAACCATAATAAGGCTTGAGAAACACGTGGAAATCAGATCAAAATGAAGCAACACAAACCGTGAATTCCACTTCCCCTTTCAATACCAAATTCACGCCAATGCACTAAAAATGATAGTGAGTTCAATAACTAAAAGAACAATCAATCTTACAAGATTGATGTCCACGAATTACAATCACTAATAAGTCCAAGAAAGATTCAAAGCAACCCTAGATATGACTCACTAGAGAAGAAATGAACAACAACAAAGATGAATCGATATTACTCATGATTTCTCCTTGTTGCACTCGCCACAATTCCAACTTCTTGGGATTGAAATTGATAAGAGAATTTTTGGAATTAGGAAAACCTAAGCCCTCTCATGAAATGTGAAGTGTTTGTTCTGCAAAAATAAGCCTCCTCAAACCCTCTCTTAAGCAAGTATTTATACTTGCTACTCCTAGGGTTAAAAAGTGCTCAAAATTACAAGTTTGCCACTTTTAAGGTGGCTATCCCTAAATGAAAATTACAAGGAAATAAAAGTTTCCCAAAACCAAAATACAACTAAAATAGTTTTATAAAAGAAGAAATATATAAAAATAAATTGTCTTCATGATGCCGATCTTCTATAGGATCCATCAGCTTAGCTCATCGCCGGTTCAGGTCGGTCCATGGATAACCCACAAGCTGAGTCTGAGGGAGTTTGTCCATTGCCCTATAGAATATGATAAGCGTGCCTGCTGGAAAACAAAATACAAGAAAAAATAGAAAAGAGGTTTAATATAAAAAATAATTCCCAGGTCGATCTGCTCAAAATGGGCCCTCAAAGCCAAGATTTGAAATCCTTCAGTTCTTGCCCGAATGATAGGTCTTATCGGATTTTTTTCCTATCTTTTTCCTCGGGCCTCAAAAAGATTTGTCCTCAAATCTATAGATCAAATGCAATAGAGACTTTGTTTTCTCCTAGTAATCCCATCTGAAGAAGTATCTCTCCCAGAATCCCAATATCTGAAATAATCAGGTGGTGATTGTTTTCTCTCCTTTCCATTTCCGGGATGTATCTCTCCTGCAACACAAATAATGACCCATTATCCACAAAAGTCGCCCCTGTATCAACCTGTTCCACTGAAACTATTTCCTCTTTTTCTAACTCATTTTGTATGTTGCTGATCCTCATGGTCTTCTAATGGTTGTCCAACTGCTCATTACCCTCTGAAACCTGTGAAGGTGAACATAACTGTCTCTGAATGATCTGGCTCTTTGGTGATCGCTCATTTGACTATGATCAACAAGATCCTCTGAAGGTTGGCACATTTTGGGTCTGATGAATTTTGTGCTCTAAAGGTTGGTTCGACTGCTCATTGGCCCACTGATGGTCTATTGATTTGTTGTTGAACCCTTTGAACCTCTGAAGGCGACATCGAATTCAGAATAATTCGTTTTCCTTTCCTTTTGGAATACATAAGTATTCTTGAAGCCATCATGTAAAACCTTCCTATCATATAACCAAGGCCTGCCAAGCAATATATGGGATGTACACATAGGCAAAATATCACACTCAATCTCATCAAGTATTTATCCCCTACACTGAATGGTACCTTAACTCTGTGGGTCACATGCAAACTCCCCTAATCACTAAGCCAATGTAATGTATACGGTTTAGGATGTGGAGTAATAGCAAGTTTTAGTTTCGATACCACAATGTTTGTTTACGACATTGGTACAACTACCACCATAAAACTAAAAGGGAAAACACATAAATTTCCTTGTACCTTACAAGAAGTATGGAACAAGTTTTCCCTTTGTTCGTCGTCCTTAGTAGTAAATGTAGTCAATGTCCGGCACAATACATTGGCATAATGAAACATTTCACTAGACATGTTTTGTGTTCAAACCCAAACCCAACAATAATTATCTTCACACTTCTAAGGTTTAAGTACACAACCAAACCACAAATGAAGTATACTCAACTACTTTCAAGTAGATAAAATTAAATTCAACAAGTGTTTTAAGTAACTAGTTCAATTACTTTCACACATTTAATGACTTGTTTGAATTTTAAAAATTCAAACCCCTTACTCACTTTCCTTATTCTTGCCAGGGTTCCACTCACTTTATCTTAATGTGCAGTACCTTATTCCACACAACTCCACAAATTTACACCACCCACACACACCTCACTCCTACAGGGTTGCAACAAATTCACTACAACACACTACACATTATAACTTTTTTTTGTTTAAAACACTCTTACATACAATACTTCAAGGTGTGCACATCCTTGCCACTACAAAACTCCCATTCACACCATAAACCAAAACAAAGAAATGGCAGCAACAAAATTCAAAATTTGGGAAATCACTCCCAATTAAATGCAACCTTCCCCAAACCAAATGGTAAAAACAATTCATATTCAAATAACACTTATTCAATGCTACTCAATGAATTGCTCTCAAACTTAAAGAAGGTGTTTGAATTTCAAATGGATGCTTATCCTTCCACACACTTCAAATCTGGAATTTTCAAATGCTCCAATTCCAAATTGCACAAGGATTCACAACACTAATTGCAGGCCTTCCTCAATTGGTAACAATGAATTCAAATTCAAATAGCAATCATAACTCCCACAACTTAATTGCATATGTTTTGAATTCAAATAATTCCTTACTAATCAATACTAAATGTAATCTGAAAATTGTACTCCTCTAATTCAGAATTACACAATGGAAATCAAAAACAACAAAATACACATCCTCCTCATTTTCACAAGCTAGTCACGGCAAGAATTGGTAAGTTTTTCCAAAATTCCCAAAAGTTATTGAATTAAAAAACACATTGTGCTTCTGCCCTTCCACGAAATTTAGTGACCATAAAATGATACAACAACCTTCCCAATCCAACTCCAACAATCAGCAAATTAAATTCCAAAGCTAAGGTTAATTTCGCAATCTCAAAACCCCCAACAACAACACAAATTTTCGGTTTTCACTAAATCACCTTAATGATGATTAACACCATGAAATCAAATAAAAAAAACCAATTTCCCTTCTCTCAACATTTTGCTCTGATACCAAAAGATGATGTGCCAAATTCCAAGCTTAAGCACAATCAAAAGAATCAAGGAAAACACCTCAAATTTACAAAAAACAAACCGGTTCACTTTTAAAGGCAATTTCACGTGAACCCTTGAGATTTTGATGGAAATTTTTGTTCAAATGATTCAATTGTAATCTCTAATGATAATAATAACCAATAACCACAGGAGAAGATGGTTCACATAAAATCAATAAAGGAAGCAAAAAGACAAGCACAAAACCTTTATTCAAACCTTCCAAAAATGCCAATTCACGCCCAAACACTAAAAGCATTCTCTAATGAACAATCAACCTTTACAAAAATGATTATCCACGAAATTACAATCACAATAATCCCCAAAAAAGATTTAAATCAAACCCCAGATAGACTCACTAAAAGAAAAATGAACAACAACAAAGATAATCGATATTACTCACGATTTCTCCTTGTTGCACTCGCCACAATTCCAACTTCTTGGGATTGAAATGAAAAGAGAATTTTGGGAAAAGGAAACCCCAAGCCCTCTTTACGAAATGTAAGTGTTTGTTCTGCAAAAATAAGCCCCCTCAAACCCTCTTTAAGCAAGTATTTTACTTGCTCTCCTAGGGTTTTAAAAAGTGCTCAAAATTACAATTTGCCACTTTAAGGGTGGCTATCCCTAAATGAAAATTACAAGGAAATAAAGGTCCCAAAAAAAAATACAAAATAAAATGTTTATAAAAAAGAAAAATAAAAAAATGGTCTTCATGATGCCGGCTTTTATAGGATCCATCAGCTTGGCTCATCGCCGGGGTTCAGGTCGGTCCATGGATAAACCCACAAGCTGAGTTGAGGGAGTTTGTCCATTGCCCAAGAAAAATGATAAGTGTGCCGTTGGGAAAAAAAAATACAAAAAAAAAATAGAAAAGAGGGTTTAAAAGATAAATAATTCCCGGGGTTCATCTGCTCAAAATGGGCCCTCAAAGCCAAAATTTGAAATCCTTTTAGTTCTTGCCCGAATGATAGGTCTTGTCGGATTTTTAT
>JBBMOL010003960.1:0-12912 GCA_037954665.1 Laguncularia racemosa | reverse complement strand
CTAATTTTAGAAAAAAACACATCAAGTATTACCCAAAAATATTGACACGTGGAGCTGGCCCTTAAATTTATTAAACTATCGATATAAAATTTAGAACGTAATCTGGAAAAATTCGTAACAGACATGAAAGATTATGAAAGTGCTTCTGAAGCAAACTGTTAACTTCCTCCTGTTATGAAGGTCTGAAAGTGCTTCTGAAACAAACCTGTCAACTGTCCCCCTGTTATGAAGGTTCGAAAGTGCTTCTAAAAGGGTTAACACGATAACTATGGTACACTACACAACTTTGAAACACCTTCTGTTAGAAAAAAAAATAGTTTATATAACACTTTTGAAGGTTCTGAACAAGCTTCTGTTCTCTTGTCAACTTTAGAAAATTATGTTGCTATCTTCTGAAACAGCTTCTGACAAGCTTAAACATTCATTACACATTATTCCTCTTTTGTTAACATCAAAACTAAATTAGAGAAACTTAACATTCTCCCCTAACATTAACAAATAGTGAGTTGAGAAAGAGGGATGAAGTGAATGATGAATCTAGGGGATAAAATTTTTTGACATTGAGAAAAGAGTAAAACATGATGATTAAGTTAGTAAGGGCTTTTGGAGAGTGTAAAGTTAAAAAATTATCACTTTTAGGGGAAGTAGCTAATCATAAGGTATTTAAAGTGGGTACTAGGAGAGGAAAAAGGTCTTGAAGCATTGTGATTGTGTTTGATGTACTAAAGTTAAAATGGCTTTGGAAGCTTTTATTGGCATACTAATCTTTAATGTTCTATTTAATGGTTTAAAGGCATAGAAAGGGCAAAAAAAAGGTGGGGACTTAACAAACTAATAAAAGGCTTAATAAATAATTGGCTTATGCTAGTTTACTTCAAACAAGAAATGTTATTAAAAACTACTAACTCTCAAATAAGGTAGAGTGATTATAGAAGATTATGTTAAGAAATTTGAAACTCTTTTGATCTAGTGTAACCTCAATGAATCTTTAAAGCAATCTACATCTTGATTCAATAGTTGGTTTAGACATGGGATATTGTATAGTGAAGCGCAACAATATAGGACTTTAGAAGATGTCATTAGAATGCAATGAGGGTTGAAAGGATTATCAAAGCATGATGTAGAGATCACCATAACATCAGTGGAAATTTGATAAGCCTAACTGTTTAAAGCTAAGCAAAAGCATCTAGTTAAGACACAAGAAATGAGAGAGGGCTAAGGTAGAGGAAAGAGTTCAAATTTATGAGTTATAGAATAAAGACAACATAAGGGGAGTTGAGATGTAAAATGCTTCAAATGTCTAGGATTTGGGCAATTGGTAATAAAAGCCTTAATCATAGAGTCATGATTTTCTAAGGAGAAGTACTTAATCTAGAGGTTGAGAGCAGGAGGTAAAAGGAAATAGCAAAAGATAGATACTAATGATGAGATAGAGGGTATGCAAGTGAGAGTGATCCATTGTTCGAGATGGTGGTTAAGAGGCTCTACTACATAAACTTTGGCAATCCCTAGACAATAAGATGAAATATTAGGCCACAACTTGAGAAAGGAGAAAGGATGTAAGATGGAGAGGGGATGTGGGCTGGGTAGGGGGAGAGGGGTGAGGGGTGAATTGAGTTTAATTGTAATTTATTAAAAGATTACAACTTTTTGCTCAATTATCAAATGGATGCAATAATAGACAAATAAATGAGCAATTAAAATATTGAAAGTAAAAGATAGAAAGTGTTTAGAGATCAAGCCTAGATTTAATGAGAAGCTCAAACTACCCCTACTCTCCATGGACATATAATGCCTACACCAATGATTTCACACCACTTTTATTTATCACAACAAACCAAAGCCAACTATTTAGAATACAAGTTGTAGTGCTTTTTCTTGATAAAAATTACAAGTGAATTACACTTGTACTATACTAAGATTTCAACAATATATAGTGAACAATGAGCAAGACACAAGAGAATTGATGAGAAAAAGTACAAGTCATAGTATTGCAAATGAGTCTCAAAATCTTGTTTTCAATCTTCCCTCAAAATGGTATTTAAAGCCCCTTAAAAATTTTGGATTTTACTCCCTCTAAATCTGCATTTAATACTTTACAATAGCTATAAATTTCATAAAATGGTCTAAACCTTTTGTAATGCTTCAAACCATTTTAACTCCCCAGTAACTTTCATCATTCCAAATCAAGGAAGGTCTAGACCTTTTTGTAATGCTCTAGACTCTTTCTTACATCTTAGAGTGCAATCGCTCTTAGCATGGAATGATCTAGATCTTACTCCAAAAATGCTTTGCATCATTCCATACAACTCATAAAGCTTTAGAAAATCAAAGATGGTCCAAACCTTTTTTGAAATGCTCTAAACCATTTACACTAGAAGTCAAGTTTTTCTTAGATAATAAAGCAAAAGCTTTCCAAATAAGATTTCTTTATCAAAATATAATTATTTTTGCATTAAAGCATTTAAGAAAAAAAAAAGCTTAGTTTCAACACATGGATAAAGAAATTTTCAATTTTAGCTTTTTAGAGCATATTACAAGTAACTATTGACAAGTAAAGAAAATATTTTCAATATAGTTCATTTGCCAATGGTTACTTATTTAAGCTTTCAAAGCCAAGTTTTATCTCGTAAAAAATTAATTACAACCTTATATTCAACACAAGAGAACCTTTTTCATACCAAATGCTTAGTAAAGGGAAGACTTGTGCTATCATCATTATTGAGGAAAGTACCAATGTTACTTCTATTGATAAGTAAGTTATGAAGCTTGGTAAGTGAGCACTAACAAAAATTTGTAAATGCAAAATCCACAAAACAGGGTTCCATAATGCGACAATCAATACCAAAAAGTTTTTACTTGATTATATATCATAAATTAGGTTTAAAGTTAACAAAGGGCAACAATTCAGTTTCTGAAATAATAAACCATAAAAATAATACATAAATTTTCAAATTGTCTCACATACTTCGTCATTGATATGAAACCATTAGTAGTTCAATCTGCATATTTGCTCACATGCTATAACTTTTTTATAATTAATGGGTTCATTTTAATTTTCTAAACCCACATCAATCATATGTTTGTTCCCAAAAATAGCCCTTTTAACCATATAAGTGGCATCAACACCTACTTATAGCTATTTTATCCTAAAGGGATTCAACACATAGTTGACCCTGAATACACAGTCCATGGCCTAATTATCCTGAATGTTATAAGTTCAATGTAAACCCCAATCGACAAAACAATTAAATATGGATATAGATTAAGTTCAAATACATGGGTAATTTTACATGATAGCCAATCAAGGGATAATAAAACTTATGTTTACTTGAGCATGATTTGCAAAATGCTTTATTGTCTCAATCCTTTTTCTTTTATACACATATGGACACAATTTCCAAGAAATATTTAATTTACAATGAATTTAAAAAAATTTTTTTCATATTTACGTCAAATACCAAGTTTAGGTTAAGAAAAAATTTTTGAATTGAAATAAAGAAAGCAAGGGTTGAATGACATAGTGGTAGGTAGCGGAAGGAAAGGTGGGTTGAATAGAGGTCTAGCTAATGGAATGGGCTTGGTTCAAGTGTCTTCAAGCGAATCAATCCATAGTCATCAATTGGAAGGTTTGTCATTTGACTATTTTGGCCTTCTTTTCCCCTTCTATGCTTCTTGAAATTTAATGTATAGGGTTTTATCAAGGGGCTTAGAAAATCATTTCTATAGATTTTATGATATTCCTAATTGTGAATCCAAGTTTATTTATCTTATTTTAAAACCTAAATTGTTGTCTCTATTGCTATTCTTTTAATCACTTTTTCTAAAAGAACTAATTTTTTAAAATCATTTCCCTTAATGTAAAAATTTTTTTTTAAAATTATATATCTTGGTGTCTAATTTGAAATATTCTAAATTTGGGACATACAATCACAATTTGAAGAATTTGTAATGCTTGTATCAATAATTTTCCTAAAGGGTGTTGCTTAATTATAGAAAATATTTTGTTCTTTATTATATGTTTTATTGAGAAAAAATATTAATTATTTGTAGATTCATACATGCATAGTTAGAGACTACATGCAATGTCTTTATTGTGTTTGACCAAAATTTACAATTACATTGCATTAGATTATTCAACTTTGGAGGATGACAAATTAATATCTAGCTTTCATGCTATTCACCCCTTTTTTTTAAAATTTTTATCTATTTATTTACAAAGTTTTAGGGTGATTTACCTACTATAAAGATGGCAAAATAGTTTATAGAGGCCTAAAGTCACAAAACATTGGTAATGAAATTGGCAAAACTTCACAGAGAAAGAATCTTCTCTTAAGATAATATTTAAAAACTTCTTGTAAGCGCACTAGCATCAACTTGTTAGGGACATATTAAGAGTTAAAGCTAGTTCAAATCTTTCAAAGGTCACTATTGATTGTAAGGTATGCTACAAGTAATTAAAAGGCCTAGGTCTTTAATAAAAAGTATTTTCTACTACTTTATTTAATCATTTCTATCTTTATAAGGCTAGCAATTTAGAAGTTGACCTATAAACCCTAAACACGACGCGACACGATTATAAATAGGTTCGAGTTGGAAAAAATTAATAGGAATAATAATCGATGAAAGCCCCAATTCCAGTAGGTAAACTCATTTACCAACCCATTTATTAAACAATTCTACAAACAGGTGATAAGTTTAACTTGTAAACCTGTTTAATATTAATAATATTTTAAATATACTTAAGATTATATTATTTTTTTAATAGTTTATTCAATCTAATGGTTTACTTGTGAGTTTCATAGTTTCAACAAATATTCTAAGGTTTCCTTTCATCATTTTTACTCTTATTTTATCTATCTCTTTCTCAGTTTCAATTGGAAGCAACACAAAACAAGCAAAAGCAACCCGGTTGTTTCACTTTTCAGATAAAAATCTCTTTTTTAATTTTATTTATTCTCTTTATCAACTATCTTTAAGTAACTCCATTGCCTATTCTCTCTTAGATCATTTCACTTTTCAAGTAATTTTGATTTTATTGAGTTATTGAAAAAAACCCAATCAATTTTGATATCTTCAAGTTTCAGGATGGCATGTGATTTTTAGCAGATCAATTCAATAGCAACTTTCAAAACTACATTTAGTACTGGAGGGGCGACTCCTTGATTAGCATCATAGCTCTTTGAAGCTAGAAATCATAAAGCTTTTTTTATTTTAGAAGGATTGGCTCTTTGGAGAAAATTAGTTAATAATTTTTAAAAAAAAAATCGTATTATATATTTTTGTTGATATTATTCTTTTTTATGTTAGATTCTTTGATTTTCACTCTTGAAAATCTAATAGAGAATGTAATGAATTTAAAAATAATACTAGTGATCATGTCCATTCAAGCCATAGTTCAAGTTAATTCAATTTTGCTATGCAATTAATGAATTTTTAAATATATTATATTTGATTAGACTTACTTCACTAAACCTACTATTTATTATTTTTAATTTATTTTAATCTTTTAAGACTTGATAATATTATTACTTGTTAAAGTTGTTTTATTATCGCTCTTTTTACATTGATTATGTAAGTATTTCTTTAGACTTATTTATAACTTTTAGTCAATAAACGGGTCCAACCCATATACGAGACATGTGAGTTAAGTTACGATTTTAGATTTTTATACACAATTAATAAATGAAGCTATATCATAGGTTGAAGTTTAGCAAACATGAATCAATTTAAACAGGTTAACACATGACATGATAGATCAATTGCAAAACTATCTGAGATTGATTATTTTTTTCTTTTTTAAAAACCCATTCTTTTTTCAAGGAAAGAAGGCAAGAAAAGCAAATACTAATCACATATTATGAAAAATAAGTCAATGAAAACAATTTAAATTATGTTTTTCATGCTATTAGGTTACAAAAACCTTAACTTCTTGTTATTTGTTTTCACTTAAATCTTCACCTTTTGTGCAAATGTGTTAGTATAAACATGTGGGAGTAAAATATTAGATTGTTCTACAAACCGGCATTATAAATTTTATGATGAGCTCGTAGTTATGAGATCATATAGCATGGTGGTTGGGACCATAAAATTGTTATTATATGAAGAGAGTGATATCAATAATTCAATGAGATTACTCATTTCCTCATGACCCCCCATGGAGGGGGGAGCAATCTAATAGCTATGGATGTGGAGATACATTTTACATAGGCAAAGATAATTCTGGGAAGAATACCCTACTAAACTGATTTGCCTAGAAACTCCATATGTAATCCTTTTTGTGATGCTAATGATACATATCTCTAGTACAAAAACCTTGACTATAATAGATTATTATGTTTTGTTTACGATAATTATTAATGTCACATTTAGTAAAAAAGAATCATTTAAAATGGAATGCATCTAATAGACCAGATGGAATAAATTAGTAAAGAACATTAAGTCCATTTTATATTTGGAAATTATCACATATCTATTGATTCCATTATTATATTATGTTTGATTTTTAGCATATTCTAAATAGAATGAATGTGTATAGTGATATTTGTGAAAAAAAAAATAGCTTTTTTCTTGCTTTTGATAAATATATATTAGTAAGGATAAAAAACTATTTAAGTAGATTCATTAAAAATTTCAAGGATGGAATTCCAATTCTATCTCCTTAAAGGTAGAGTAAAATTTTCTCCTTTAGAGTTGGAATCATCAATTTTAAGGAATTACAATTTCGACTTCTGAAAATGCTACTAAACATAGGAAAGGGAATGGAAGCTGAATCATGGTTTTCTATTTAAGTCAATTTTTTGTAAGTGCCAATGTTCCATAAGTACTTAAGTGTTAATTTCTTCAAAGACTTAAGAGGGAGTTAAAGTAAAGTTCGATATTTTTAACTCATGAAGATATAATTAACAATTGATAGGGATATTTTATTGCCTTCCACTATAAAGGTGGGGACACCTTTAGAGCCATTTGAGACAAGAAATGTGTAGCTCCAATGTTATTAGTAGAGCAAGTTAATGTAAGAGTTTCATTTTGATAAGCATATATTGAATATTTTATTTCACATATCATGTTCTTGATCAATTAAAACAAACACATGCATGCATCTATGCCTGCATTAAGAATTAGGATATTATCTTGGGGAAAAATCTCATTATAAGGACCCCTTTTTCCCTTTCAATATATAACACATTACATATGTAAGGAGTAAGAATCAAAAATTTTTAAACCAAACCCGTTTAAAAAAACATTGTTCTTACAACTTTGTTATAAGGAGGGAGGAAAATCAAAAATTTAATTTAATACATTGGAAAAACATGATAGGAATCAAAATCCGTCAAGGACCTATTTAGGGAAGAGCTAAAGAATTTCAAATCTTGGCGATGAGAGCCCCTTTTGAGCACATCGACCCCCGTATTGTATTTTTCCAACAAATACACTTATCATGCTTTATAGGGCGATGGACAAACTTACTAAGACTTAGGGTTGTGGGTGATCTATGGACTGACCTAAACTGGTGATGAGTTGGGCCAACAAATTTTATGGAGGGGCTAGCATGATGAGACTATTTTTATTTGTAATTATTTCTTCGGAGTATTTATATGTAAGGGTTTGGGACACTTTTTTTTGGTTGTAATTGGTTTTAGGACAGACCCACCCTAAAAGTGGCATGTTGAAATTTTGTAAACTTTTTAACCCTAAAGAGAGAAAGTATAATACTTGCTTAAGTGGGGGTTTTTTGGGGGGAGTCAAATTTTTCATAAAAGAACATCACTTTTACATAAGAGGGTTAGGTTTTTCCTAATTCAAATTTCTCTTATCAATTTCAAATCCCAATTTAAGATTATGATGAGTGACTCCCAAGGCTAATTTGTGAGTAATATCAAAATTTACCTGTTGCAATTTCCTTTTTCTCTAGTGAGTAGTATCTAGGGTTGATTTAGAAGTGTATTGACAGAATTTTTTATTGCACTTGTAATCAAATTTTGTTACATTTATTGATTGGTTTAGCCTTTGGTTTTTAAACCTTCAATTTAACATCATTTTGAACCCTGGGTCACTTGTTGTGAAGTGGACCACGGAATTGGTTCTTGCTATTTTGTGTGTAATTCACGTGGATTTATTTGTGTTTATTGTTATTTTTTGGGGGAAATTTTTCATTGTGGAATTGTTTTTTGCAAATTTTGAGCATTCGAATTTCATTCCATTTCCATGAGGGTTCAAGCTAAACCTAGTAGAGTTGAACCGAAATTGACTAAGTGAATTGGGGTTTATAAATTGCTCCAATTTCATGTGCTTAATCTTAGTTTTAGGCACATCATTTCTTTGGTATCGAGCTATTATCATACTTGGATTTAGATTGATCACGCCTTGTTTAAATAATTGGTTACAAGTAGTAAAGGGTTTGATCCCATTGTTCATGTGATTGAAGCTAGTTTGATTGACATTGTTTGTTTGTCTTTCAAATTGGTTTTGCATGTGCTTAATTTTGGGTTTTAGGCACATCATTTTTTGGGTATCAAATCTTTGTGGTTTAAGAGGAGGGATTTTTGCAATTAGATTTCGGAATTAGGGGTTTATTGTGTAGCACCTTGATCCAAAACAAAATTTGTTGGCGTGAAATTGCATTTTGTTGTTGTTTTTGTTGAATCTATTGTCTTGTTGATTTAGTGGTTGATCACTTGAAGATTTGAACACTCTTAGATTCCTTGATTGTGGTTGTGAACGTTTAGTGCATGGAAAGTAAAACCGTGAAGGGGCAAGAGTAGTGTTCAGTTGTTGAAGCGGAATTGTGTTGTGTGCATTTTCGAAAATTGGAGGGTAGTATTTGTGATTTCAAATTTAAATTTTTAGATTTGAACTTCTGTAAAGAAAAGGAAAAAAATTTGAAATTCAACATCCATTAATTTGAAGTTGTTATTGAGTAGCATTAAGGATTTTTTGTTTGAATTTGAATTGTTTTACCTTTTTGGAGAAGGTTGGATTTAGTAGAATTATTTAAATTGTTGTGCTCCCTTTTATTGTAGGTTTTTGGTGTAGGGGGATTCAACAAGAATTTGTTAGGTGTGTTAAGGTAAGGAAGTGATACATTTGAAGTATTATATTGTTGCTTAAAGGAGTGCCCATGTGGGTGTAAGTATGGTGTGAGTGAATTGTTGTATGAGTAAAGTAGTGTAAGTGATCTTGAAGAGGACGTGAGGAGTTAAAAGTGTTGATCCTTTGTGATAAATTTGAAGAATTGTAAATTGTGTAGTGTATTTTCGGAAGTGGGGAGTAGAAAATTGTAATTTTTAAAATTTTAAAATCAAAATGAAGTTTTACATTAAGAAGTCAATTTAAAATTTCAATACCACACATTAAGCATAGTTAATTGTGTGTCATTTGAATTTGAAATAGCTTCTTCCATTTGTGGACTTGTGCACTTATTGAACTCCTTTTGAATTTGAAAGTGAGTGCCTTATTTTAATAGAAGTTGGGGTTTTTGGGTTTTGTAGTTTGTGGTGGTGAAATTGTGTCGGGGCTTGAGGAGTGCATTTGGTGTTGTATCTTTGTTAATTTAGTAAAAGTTGTATACATTTGGTGTTGGTTATTGTATGTATTGTCAAGAACATTGTTGGTAGTGGCGAAAAAAGCATTGTAAACCATGAGCTAAGGGGAATTTTGTGGCGGTGAATGGTTTGTTATGTGTGTTTTTTCCTTACTGCCAAATTTTTATTTAGGGGGGAAAAAGCCCAAGGCTAGAATAAGGAAAGTTGAGTAGTAGAATTTGAAATTCAAAACAAGTCATTAAAGGGGTGATACTTAACACTTGTAGTTGAATTTAATTCTATCTTCTTGAAAGTGTTGAGTGTACTTTCATTTGTGGCTTGGTTGTGTACTTGAAACCGTGGAAGTGTAAGGATAATTATTGTGTTGTTGGGTTTGAACACAATCTATATAGGGGAATGTTTCATTATACTAATTTATTGCCTTGGACCATTGATTATTTTATACTAAGGATGATGAACAAAGGGAAAATTTGTTCCATACTTCTTGTAAGGTACAACAAATTTATGTCCTTATAGTTGATTGGTGGTAGTTGTACCAATGTGTAACAGCATTGTTAGTATCGAAACTAAAACTTGTCACTACTCCACATCCTGAACCATATAAATTGCATTCGCTTAGTGATCAGGGAGTTTGCATGTGAACTAAAGGTTGAGTACCTTTCAGTGTAGGGGATAAATACTGTGATGAAATCAAGTGTGATTTCTACCTATTTGTGCATCATGTATTGCTTGGCAGGGCCATAGTTATATGATAGGAGGGTCTTACATGATGGCTTTAGGAATACTTATGTATTCCAAAAGGAGGGAAAAAGTATTATTCTGAATTCCGTGTCGCCTTTAGAGGTTCAAGGGTTCAGCAATAGATCAGTAGACCATCAGAGGGCATGAGCAAATTTAGCAAAACATTAGAGGGTTATGAGGGTTAGCGCCATACAGATGGGGTTAGGAAAAGCAGAAAAAAAAAAAGCGTGGAACGGGTTAAGATTAGGGGGACCTTAGTGGATAAAGGGTCATTTTGTGTTGTAGATGAGATACATTCTAGAAAATGGAGGAGAAAAAACAATCACCCCCTACGGTATCTCAGTATTGGGGTTTTGCAATGATACTTTTCAGGTGGTTGCTAGTAGGAAACAGAGACTTTACTACATTTGATCTGTCAGATTTGAGGACAAATCTTTTTGAGGCCCAGGAAATGATAGGGATCAAAATCCGTTTAAGACCTTTCATTAGGGCAAGAGCCAAAGGATTTCAAATCTTGGCGATGAGAGCCCATTTTGAGCACATCGACCCCCGAATTATTTGTTTACTAACCTCTTTTCTCTTATTCTTGTATTGTATATTCCCAAAAGGCACACTTATATGCTTTATAGGGTGATGGACAAACTTACTAAGACTTAGCTTATGGGTGATCTATGGATCGACCTAAATCGGTGATGAGTTGGTCTAACGAATTTCCCATGAAAGAGCTACCATGATGAAGATTATTTTTATTTGTAATTATTTCTTTGAGTATTTATATGTAAGCTTTTAGGACACTTTTTATTTTTGTTGCAATTGGTTTTTGGACCGAAACCCCCTAAAAGTGGCTAGTTGTAATTTTGTAAACTTTTTAACCCTAAAGAGAGCAAGTATAAAAACTTGCTAAGTAAGGTTTTGGGGGAGTCAAATTTTTCATAAAAGAACATCACTTTTATGTGAGAGGGTTAGGTTTTTTCCTAATTCAAATTGCTCTTATCAATTTTAAATCCCAATTTAAGATTGTAGCGAGTGGCTCCAAGGCTAATTTGTGAGTAATATCAAATTTACCTTGTTGCAATTTCCTTTCTTCTCTAGTGAGTAGTATCTAAGGTTGATTTGAAAGTGTATTGACCGAATTTTGATTGCATTTGTAATCAAATTCTTGTTACATTAATTGATTGGTTTTAGCCTTTGAGTTGTAACCTTCAATTCAGCACCATTTTAAACCGTTAGATTACTTGTTGGGAAAAATGGATCACAGAATTGGTTCTTGCTATTTTGTGTGTATTCACGTGGATTTATTTGTGATCATTGTTATTTTGGAGGAATTATCATTGTGGAATTGTTATTTGCAATTTAGAGCATTCGGATTTCATTGTATTTCATGAGGGTTCATGCTAAACCTAGCAGAGTTGAATTCAAAATTAACCAAGTGAATTAGGGTTTATAAATTGCTCCAATTGCATGTGCTTAATCTTAGTTTTAGGCACATCATCTTTTTGGTATTAGAGCTATATCATACTTGGATTTAAGATTGATCATGCCATTGTTTAAATAATTGGTTACAAGTAGTGAAGGTTTGACGCATTATTCATGTGATTGAAGCTAGTTTGATTGACATTGTTTGTTATCTATCAAATTGGTTTTGCATGTGCTTAATCTTAGTTTTAGGGTTTGACGCCATTATTCATGTGATTGAAGTAGTTGATTGACAATTGTTTGTTTATCTATCAAATTGGTTTTGCATGTGCTTAATCTTAGTTTTAGGCACATCAAAACAATGTTCCTACCACTTTGTTCTAAGTGTCTTGACTAAGAGGGACCATACTATAAAGGGTATAAGTCAAATAATCATTTCTCTAATTTATGTTGTGTTGATACATTATCCATTTAGTGAAACTAGAATCAAGTTGAAAAAAAAATTATTAATCTACAGTGATGTGCTCAAGGACCAATTACCAGTTCACAAGGCAATTGAGATTTCAATTGAACATAAACAATCAAAATGGCTGAACCCTAAATTCAAAATGGAACTTTAATTTGCATGAAGAAGAGATTAAAAAAGGAAAAGAACTAATTCCTCACCAGATGATACACACTAGTTGGAATTAGATTGATTTCATATTATTGATATTACACACAACAAAATCGAATCCCATCCCCACACTTCAAGAAGAAATGATAAGAGCTATTTGCGTGTGAAGGAGTGTCCCTCACGGTTCAATATCTGAAAATGAATGTGTCAAAGTCTCTTACAAAACTTAATTAACAAGTATTTTTACTGGTAGGAATCAGATTCCATAAGACCAATCACCAGGCCAAGCTAAAGGCTTACAAAACCTAGTTTTGAGAATCTTCATGAGCAACCTAATCTGAGGATGCTAACTTAATTTCTACCTTTTCAACATATTAATTGTTATGCATTCGATAGGTACATTCATCGGTTCTACAGGGTGCTAATTACCTAAACTTTTGAGTGAGTCAGGAACCTCATCAGGACTCATATCTAGTGACTTGAAGACCCGGGGTGTTGAAGACTATTTTTATTTGTTTGTTATTTTCTTTGACCATTTATTTTGTAAGCTTTTGGACATTTTTTGGTTTTATTTTTTGGTTTTTGGGGGGCCCC
>JBBMOL010003958.1:0-12915 GCA_037954665.1 Laguncularia racemosa | reverse complement strand
CTAGTGAGTCATATTGGGGTAGGTTTGGCCTTTCTTAGACTATTTGGGTTCTATTTCGTGAACATCAATTTGTAGATTGATTGTTTCCTTGAGCACTTGAATTACATACTTCATTTTTATTATTGACGTGAATTTGAGATTGAAAGGGAAAGTGGATTTCATTGGTTTATTGCTTTCTTTGATCTGATTTCCACGTGATATTTCAATCCTTATTGTGGTTTTTTGGTTAATGTTACCAATAGAGATTACAATTAAATCATTTGAACAACATTTCCATCAAATCTTCAAAGGTGTCACGTGAATTGCTTACTTGGGGGATTGGTTTTGTATGAGACTTGAGATTGTTTTCTTGAGTCTTTTTTATTGTGCTTCCAAGTGGATTTAGGCACATCACACTGTATACATGTACCTTAATCTCTAATAGTTGATTTCCTTACACTTACAATATGATAGATCCTCTAAACCTAAAGCATTCTCAATTAACCTTCTTAAAATTGTATTTCAATAAAGTAAAATGGAATAGGAAGTGTTTCAAGTGAACATAACCACGTGGGAGGCCGTGTAGAGGACATGGTTTAGTACATGGCTACGCTAGGGGCCATATACCTTACTATGTATTCTAACATTTTAACATGGGGTAGTATACAGTCGTTCTAAAGGTCCTGTATCTTTCTATAAATTCTAGCAATTTGGCATGCACAAATATATAGGCATGTCATTAGTCGTGTACCTTTTTGTAAATTTTTGCATTCCAGCATGAGCAGGTATATAGGTGTATACTTGGTCATGTAGGTTACTATTCATCACAAATCCTTTTTTTTCCAATTTGTAATTTCTACCCTAACCTAATTTCTAATGAAATACATCTAATGATTAAAAATTGTGCTATTCCTATCATATTACAAGGGAATTTTTGGTACTTATTAGTTCTAGATTACAATTTAGCTTCCTGAATCGTTGGTTCCTATGAAATTTTGTCTCACTCCTCGCTCTAATTTCTAATCACATGTTAAAAAATAGCCTTAGCTTAATGAATTTAAAATCTCCTCTATATACTTGACTGATCAAGACTCTTATTTGGGTAGAACAAATTCAACTTTCAATAGTTTTCCTTTTAGGTTGCTCTATGGTCTCTAAGAGAGTCTTTCTGGTATGACGTTTAGGCATCTATAGCATATGTGGGAAAAGAGTCACATTAGGTCAAACGAGGGCTTAAATACTTTGATCTTGAATTGACTAAACTACTCCCTCACTTTATATTGTTTACCATCTTATCCTTAGTAAATTTTAATAATATTAAAATACAAGTATGTGTATACATAATAATATACAAGTATTTAGAAGAACAATATTCGCATTCTAGTATTCAAAGATAGCAAATAAGAATAAAACCTAGGACTTTGAATAGTATATTCATCCTGATAAAAAATAAATGAAATTTCAAGAAAAATGAAAAAAGCATAAAATTTCAATCTAGCTTGCAATTTTATCTTGAGATCATCTCATCGTCATAGAGTTCCAATTCTTGCTTGCTATTTATCACTTATTGAACCTTGTATATGTGAAATAAATTTTTTTGTAAGGGAAAAACATTATTGAAACTTTTTTATTTGTAAAGAAAAAAAATATCTATATTATATTACTTCTGATATTTGATGTATTATTTAAGTTAGTCCCACTCATTCCTTCCATGTAAGAGTTTAAAGTTAGAACTCTCTTAACATTAAAAAGTGAGTACATCTAATGAATAAGATGTTTTAAAGGTAATTGATTTAGATCAATTACATCCATGGAGGAGTAATATAAGGAAATGTTGGTGTCTTGTAATGTCATAATAATGAAGGGAAAAAACATAAAATAAAAAAATAGATATGAATGAATAATAACACGTCCAAATAATAGTAAAAGTCTAAATATGAAAAAATAAGTTATCGAAATATGATGAGACAAGTTAATTCCATTCATTGAAGAAGCTTGAAATTAAAAAAAAAAAAGATCAATTGTTTGAAAATAAACATAAGAAATTTGCAATGGATTTGACAAATTTTAATGATAAGAAAAACTACATTACTACATGCTTGTATGTATGATCCTAGTGCAAATCTATCACGAGTATTTGTGTTGACTCGAGGAGTAGTAGACTTCTACAATTAGTATAAATTAATATTAGAATAATACTAAGAAAATATGCTATAACATGATATATGATAAGAAAAAATAATAAGAAATGTTTAACTTACATACCATTGAATGTGTTGATCTCTTCCTTTTAGTGGCTTTTTCTAAGGCACTTTTCTTTCTTATGGATGTGCTACCTTGCCTTTAACTCTTACTTTCATTTTTATTCCTTTTACTTTACTACCCACATTGATTTCTCTATGGCATTACCCTCCTTGAGAGTTTTACTCAAAGGATAAGTCATTCATGCTTTCCTCAAATTTTCCCATGATAATCTCATAACCATCCATTTGCTAGTTCATGAGATTCATCTATTAGGGAAGTCTTTGTTGATAAATGAGCAAATAATCTAGTTAATATCTTATAACGTTCCCTAATGTTTGGTATCAAACCATGCAATTCACATGGATGATATACAACCATAAACCCAACCTCTGCATCTTTCTCTATCTCTTTAGAATATACTTTTTAAGAACTCACTTGACATTTTGAAACAATAAAATTTTTAGGGCATATGTACATAGAATTCCTAAAACTCAATTTTTTTTGCAATTGCAATCAACTTGAAGAATATATGAGTAAAAATAAATGATGTGGTAATAGGATATTCTTGGAGGAGTGACCTCATATTTAATTCTTGATCTAATTACCTCAAGATTGCACACATCACATTCCCATGTTTGCAACAAATCATCATGAAATGTCTTAAATATTTTCAGAGTGGAAACTTCTACGGCATGCTTTAATTTTTCCACTCTATTTGGCATGAAAGGGCTATGTTGACTAGCTTTGAGTTTGCTTTTAGCTCTTCATAGTGCCTATCATTTACCAATCTTTCAAAATGTTGAAAGAAATGAAAGAAGGTCAAAATTTTAGCTGATATTTTTCTTGATTTGGTTATTCATACTTTCACTTTTTTGGGTAGATTTAAATGTCCGCACAAAAATGTAGTTCAACCATATACCAATGCTCATTTATCTCTTATCTCAAATTGTTTTGCAGCCATGTATTTTTCATAAAGATCATAGTTTCGAAGCATCTCACTCAATGCTTTGATGAAATACTCTTCATTATCGTACTCTTATATGCACATGCTAAAATCTTTGGTAAATGTACTAAAATTTTCAAACATGACTTAAATGTTTTGCTACATTTTGGTACATATGCTCTACACAAAAACAATGTCTAGTTTCTAGCCAAACTTCTGCTAATGCTTTTGTCATTGTTAGGGTTTCACCCATAATAATTGTTTTGGCTTTTTACCAGATATTAATTCAACAAAGGCCTTGAATAACCACTTAAATGTGTCAATCAACTCATCATATAATAATGTAGCCCCAAATATGATACTTTGTTTATGATGGTTTAATCTAACAAAACAATGCAAGCGATTTACCATCTTTACGTTTTTTGTATGTTGTGTCAAAATAAAAAACATCAACAAAATAATCAAAATCAATTTTATTTGACCATCAACCTAAAGAATATTAGTAATAAGATCATCAACATCAACTTGTATGGCATAAGAAAAGTTCAAGTCTTCAGATTGCTTGTTTTGCATATATTCCAACACCCCACTTGTTCACCAATCTCATATTTTGGCTCCTTTTAGCCTATAGATAATTATTATAATCTTTAGGAATAAAAACCAAGATTCTCACACCCCCCTACCCTTCTAGAAATTACTTTAATGCTTGCTTTTGGTGCAATTCCAAAACTTTAAGCTAAGTTAAATTCAACTCATTGAAAAGAATTTAAATTCCTATGTAATCTTAAAAAAATCACTTTTTAAGGAGAAGCTAATGGATGTGTATGATTAGAGATAAATTTTGTAACTTGGAACTTGCCATCAGTTTGCTTTTGTATTTTCATTTGAGCTAAACAACCATACCTTGTTACTAGCCAATGATGTTACACATTATCCTCCTTTTGTCATTTTCACTAAAGCCTTGGCATGAGTAACAAAAGGTATGATCAATCAACTCACCTTTCGACTCCTTATGCCCCATACTTTGTCAAATATTGAACCTAACTTCTTTAACATATTGATTTTAAAAATTATATGCTTCTTCCTTAGTATCAAACATTATCTCCTCTCCTGGTATGTCTTTTTTTCTTTTTTTTTTTGTTAACAATAGTATGAGTATCTTTTTTTTCTCATCATTATTAGTAATGAGAGTAGCACCTAAATCATCATTATTCTCTTCAAATTCTTCTAAGTTTAGTTTTTACATGTTGGATTTTCATCTAGAAAAATATTATTTTTGGTTTCCATGGACCTGAAAATTACACACACGCGCGAGCACGCATGCACACACACACATATAAACATTAATAAACCAAAACACAAGATAATAACTCGACTTTAATTCTTAATCTTCTTTACAGCACAAAATAAATATTTTTGTTTGGAATTTAAATATATCCTTTGAAATTCATTAATACTAAAGAAAAGCTATGATGTGTCATCATCAACAATGTCTATATTTATTTTCTAGCTTTTCATCTAATTAATGCTTTTATAGTACAATTACTACAGGTGATGTGAAGAAAAAGAAAATAGTATAACTAAAATGGGTTTTTTTAATCCAAAATTTGGAACTAAAACATAATATCCTTTAATTCTTTTAAAAAACTTACACCTTGCAACTAAACTAATATAGATTTGAAATTGAATCGAAATTTATTAAATAAGTGCAAAAAACTATTATACTTTATTATTATATAATTAGAAACAAATGGAAACAAAAAAATAAATAAATAGGAGGAGATGGCTTCTCATAGTAGCCATTGAATTGTTCATAAGAAACAACAATAGAAACACAATTCTAAGCAAAACTTTTGTGTTAGATTATCTCTTTATTTTTGAATTAAAAGATAAAAGGTTTTAAAACTATTTAATTAATAATTGAGATAGGTATTTATCTATATTACTATTATGTCTTCCACATTGTGTATCATGTCAATTTTGTACTTTATCTCTATAATCATGTTCCTCATCATGTTAGGTTTAAAACTAAATAGGTGTTCATCTTACCATGCGTATATAAATATTGTCAATCCTATTACCAGGGTATAAAGTCATCCATTGAATTTAAATGCCTTCTTTCATGCTAAATTTTCAAGTTAATTAATGAAAGTAGTCTAAATTTAAAATGAGTTACAATTTTTGAGTAATGTCTAGTTAGAGTGGGTAAACAATCTCACTAGAAAATAAATAATGGGAAAGCTCAATTTTATATGTTCTTTCTGCTATTGAGCATTTCCTAATTGAATAATTTATCCAACATAAGGATAGGTATAGGGTTCCAAATTTCTTTAAGTGCTTGTTGTGAAGGTTGTTGAACCATTTGCTTTTGAATTATTTCACAGTGTTTCTCATCAACAATTTAAGGCTAAACCATTGTGATGGTTGAGTTTTAAAGGATCTACTGCTAAATATGTATATTGACAGCCTGTATCATCCTTGTATAAATAAAAAACGGAAACTAATGAAATTCTTTCAAAAGTTATTTTTGGAGTTTTTGGGTATAAACATTTTCTTCATACCAATTTATTTAGTTATCTCTAATTTTTAGTCAAGTTTCAAATACAAGTAAAATGAAATGCAAGTAATGTTGGACTACGTGAACCTTCTTTTTTGTTTTTTTTTTTCAAATCATTACAAATTATAATAACTAGAATAAGTGGGCTTCATGAATAAGTTATCATTCATTTCCTTTTTTTTTTTTCTTTTTCTAATGAGTTTTTTTATCCATCACCCTAACATACAAAAAGTATTTAATCCATTATTTTTTTAGAGTAATCTTTTCTATTAGAATCCCTCTTCCCAAAGGATAGCTAAGAGAATACTTGTTAAAGAAATCATCTAGATCTCTAAAGTTACTTTCATTAAAATTTCTAACTTGCATTTTAAAACACTGAAATTAAGACTATAAGACACTAATTTTGAAAATCACTTTTGAAAGCAAGTTTTACTAGAAAGTGCACTAAGACATAATTGTAGTTTAGTTTGCTAACTCAGGTCGTATCCATGGAAGGAGTTTTGATATGTACTAGATCGATTGCTATCTACTCTAATCTAGGTTTATCGAGTCACAACTTTGAATTACTTTGTAAAGTGTAAATGGTAGCTGGCACTAAAGCTACTAGCAAACACAATCATTAAAGGTGTAAAGGGTTTGTGATAACTAATCCTCTAGAATTTGTAGCAATTTTTGTCGATTTAAGCATGTTATTAGGTTTTTGAATGAGTTTTAGTGAAATTCACTTGAATCCATCTCTACAGTTAAGTAGATGAAATTTATCGTATAATGAAAACCCCAATTATAGTGTATTTTCCTATATGATCAATGCAATATTTAACCCTAGTCACTAACCAAATGCTTTAATTATAAATATAAGTTAATTCTTTAGTTTATCTCATCGCCTATATTTACAATTACATGATGCAAGTCAATCCAAGTGTTTTTAAATAAACTTAATAAGTTTGCAATTTATCAAAAACACCCTAACTATCTCTAACAAAACCTAAATCATGGGTCGGGCATTTAGAATTTCCAAACTCATTAAACCTAATTGCCATGTAATCTAACATGTTTTTCAAGAGTGGTTCACTAAACTTTCATTCAAACACAAAAACATACTCAAATAACACTACTTATGCATTAAATTCCATCAAAATACCACAAAACCCACAATAACAATTTAGCTCATGATCAAACCAACAAAAACATGCATCAAGAAATTCAAAGAGCAAATCATCATCATTAAATGCTAAAAAAAGTAAGGTTTAGAAGTCACTGATGTGAAATACAATGAAACCTGCTTCAAAAACCTGTAAAACTCGTGTCTCTAGTGCATGGAAAATGTTTTCATGAATCTCTAAAATACAATAAAAAGGCCAAGAAAAGTCTAAAACCCTAGCAATGCAATACTTAGAAGTTAAAAAAAAATGAAAAAAAATGTTCAAGCCCTCTCTATTGATTTTGCAACTTTTTTTTTTTTTAATCTTTAGATTGAATTAACTAGATTTGTTCAAGGTGAACTAGTTAGTTGGTGGACACATGTTAGTGTCTAACAAAAGGAAGGTTTAAGTTTTTAGTTTATTTGACTAGCTAAACAGTTCAAGGTCTTACCAATTGGCTAGTTTAGCCAATGCTTCTAATCCTAAAATGCATCTTATTGGTTTGCTAGTGCTATTATTGGCATCCAGATAGTTCATTGGCTAGCTAGTTGGTTTTATTAATAATTGGGTAGCTGGTCTATGCCAGTCCTATGTGCCCTATTTCAAGAGTAACCATTGAGAGGTAGCTGTTTCTTACAAAAATATACAAAATTAATATTTTTCAATATAAATTGATTTTTTTTCCATTTAAATTGCACATTTTTTATTTCTTTGGTCCATTTATGCATAATTTAACTAATTTATATATTTTTGCTCATTTTTCTTTATTAAATTACACATATATGATGATATTAAGTTGGAAAAAACATGTAAATTCAGTTATTATCACTACCCCCAACTTAATATCTTTGCTTGTCCTCAAGAAAATTTTGACAAAATTGGTATAAAAATACATCTTGAGAACAAGTTCTCATTTCTTTATACCATTAATTAATAAATAATGATCAAGTATATAAAATGATCAGTGAAGTTTAAATACACCTTTCAAATCAAATGAAATCAAGATAGAGTAGTATTTGCACATCTCCTTTACTTGATTGCTATAGGTGCTCAAAGATCACTAACTAAGCATATAATATGTTAATCGAAGTCTAGAAGAGTTAAACAACTCATTTAAGCTAAGTTTGTAAGAATTGAAATTTAACATCTCCATATATGTGGGAGTCATGAATGCTTAATTCACCAGACTCATTTATACGAAATATTATTCCTTCCATAGGTATGATGATGTGATGAGAATTAACTAGCATCTAAGAGAAAGGAACCAAAATCCTAAGATCTATTGCAAGGTATTGGAGGCCCAATGACCGAGCTAGAGCTAAGCGGATGAACGAAGCTTTATAAGGATTAGTCATGGATCTACAAGAGAAGGAACCAAGTTACACTAAGGAGGAACCCAACATTTATCAAGTTGATTCATGTTTCCATGGAGGGATGCAAGGATATAGAAGTCTTAGAATAAATTAGTTTTGAAAAAAAAAGGAAACTTGAACCAAAAAGGGAGAAGCACTCGATTTTATGTGTTATAATTTGTTTTATTTGTTTAGTTTGTGTTTTAGTATATTTAGTTAGAAGATTTCGGTCATTAGGAAGAAGGCTGGTTTAGCTATGTTTGGAAACTTAGGATATTCTTTTGTCATGTGATAACATTATATATCACGGCAATAGGTGGAAACAAAGACAATTATTCATATTATTGAAAACATATCTTTTCATGGAAAAGCTCTCTCTTGTTCTTAGAGAAAGAACTCCATGATTTTCTTCAACACAAACGCTTGGGAAAATCATTGATAGCTTAGGTTTCAATTAACAGGTGTGGTTGGGGTCCTAGTTACGAATTACAACTGCTTAAGACAATTCATGGGAATTCTGATTTCAAATACGATCACCAGGTTCTAGTTTAACATACCTAGGGTTTTGCGCATCATGATGAAGAGTGAAAGTGCAAAATAGCTCTCATTACCTTTGTTTCCCAAGCTTTTGTCATTTTCAACTATTTGTTTGGTGTTTTGGTTCAAGCACACATGTATCCCAAACATTTTGTTAAGTAAGCTCTTTATTCCTCTCTTTTTTCCTCGTTTTCACTCATGCATCCTAAACATTTTGTTCTAAGGAGCACTTTATTTCTCACCTTTTTCACATATTAGAAATTAGGAGCTCTTGAACTCATCCATGAATTTATAATTCATGAGCATGTGCTTCGCACTTATTAGATACCCTTGGTGTCTATCTATACTCTCATTTCTTTTTCTTTTTATTTTGATTTCATGTCTAGTTTAGGACTATCCTCAGCTTTTTTTTCTTTTTCTTTTTTCTTTTGGTTACGAAATTTTCAAGCATAAGAGCATTTTGCTAAAATTCAATCAAAATTATCAATCTACTAGAAAAGTCAAAGATAAAGTACACATAGAAGTCAGCTACAAAAATGCTCACGTTTGATCCCTATTAAAGGCATTTCCTAATTTTAAATCTCAAAACCAATCCTAAATAAAGTGAACTAACCAAACTTAGATTTGGCAAATTAATTGCTAAGGAGTGATAAAAGCTCACTACACAATCAAAAAGAATTTTTGCATAGTTGTAGTTCAAATTACTCTCTCTAAAAGATGGTGCTTTTTTTTTTTTTAAAGGTATCTTAAAATATTTTGTCTACTTAGTCCTAAATTAGAGCATTGATAGGAATTAAAATCCCATAAGACCTATCATTAGGGCAGGAGCCAATGGATTTCAAATCTTGGTGATGAGAGTTCTTTTTGAGCAAATCAACCTAGAAATTATTTGTTTACTAACCTTTTTTTCTATTACTCATGTATGATATATTCCAACAGGCACACTTATCATATTTTATAACTCACTAAGACTCAGCTTGTGGGTTTATTTATGGATCGACCTAAACTAGCGATGAGCTGGATCGACGAATCATATTGAAGAGATAGCTTGTTGAAGATTATTTTGCACTTGTAATTTATTTCTTGGAACCATTTATGTTGTAAGTTTTTAGGATATTTTTATTTGGTTGTAATTTGTGTTTTAGGACCAGCCACCCAAAAGTGGCATAGTTGTAATTTTGTGGACATTTTAACCCTAAAGGGAGCAAGTATAAATACTTGCTTAAGTAGGGTTTTTTGAGGATAGACTTGAAATTTGCAGCAAACACTTTTCGTGTGAGAGATTAGGGTTCTTCCTAATTTCATTGGCTCTTATCAATTTCAATCAAAAAATTGGAATTGTGGCGAGTTGCAACATAGGGAAATATGAGTAATATCAATTCCCTACGTTGTGTTTTCCTTTTCATCACTAGTGAGTCATATTTATGGTTGATTAGGTTGGTTCTTTGATCTGAATTTGGTGTCTTTTGTATCCTCTTTTGTAATGATATATGATTGATTGGTTTCAGCACTTGTTATTGCCGTCAATTTTATTATATATTATGTTACGTAGATTGGCCTTGTTGTAAGGAGGGGTTTACTATTTTATTATGGATGTTTTTTATTGGGATTCTATTGAATTTGAGTTGAGTTCTTGATTCAATTGAGAAATATCATTATTGTGATTTTAATCTCATTGAATTTTATCATTCGGATCACATTCCATCAATTAGGATTTACACAATTTTGTTTTACTTTGAACCGATTTTGATCTTGTTGTTTAGGGTTGTAAATTGTTCATTTGCATGTGCTTAAACTTGGTTTTAGGCACATCATCTTTTGGTATTAGAGCTAATCACATTTGGATATTTAAGATTGAACACGTCAACATTTGAAGAATTGGTTCATAAACATTGAGGATTACCACAATTGTTGAACTAGTTGATTGACATTGTCTAATTATCTTTCAATCTTGGTTTTTGTGTGCTTAAACTTGGTTTTAGGCACATCAAGCATGATGGTATAAAAGAGAATGGAACCAACATAATCACAACACTTCTAAGGAAATTTTACGAAAAGTGGATATTGAAATATAGAAAGATATTTCTAATTTAACACAATCCCTTATTACCATTCTCCACAACTCAAAATCTAACCCTAAACTCCATTCATGTAAAACCTTCTACCCTAACTTAAGCACTTTAATAGTTCATTCAACTATGCTTTAGCTCAAAATGAATATAAAGAGTGAAAAGTTTAGAATTTTACTCCATTAAGATGGTTAAGTTATTGCTTGCAAACTTTTAAGAAGGCAATGTAGTCAATTTGCTTCCCATCCATTAGCTTAGGACTGGCCTTATTTATTTATAGTAATTCTTGCATAAACAAAACACAAAAACTTGTAGATATTCTTGGAAAACTAAACAACTAAAAGGAAAAGAAAAGAAATCAAATTAAGCAGTGCATAAAAAGAAAGTGTGGGTTAGGTTGCCCCTTACTAAGCGCTGTTTTTAAGCCTTCACTTGGGTCTCATTCCTACATCTTATGGTGGTTTGAACTCTTTAGGTCCCTTTTCCATCTCATTTAGCTCATCTCTACTATTCCAAATGTCCAATTTGGTGGACAATTCCATTTAGTGGAAAACTCAATCTTCAAATCATTAAATTCGATCTTCTTACTCTCTTTCTCCTTGGTCTTCCTAGAAAATAGCTTAACTTTAGTAGGTCTACAATAAAGAACAATTTTTTTTCATTTTTCATTAGTTAAAGCACCGATTGTTGCTAGGAAAGCTCGACCTAGTATGAGTAGTCATGCTCCATCATTTATATATATGACTATAAAGTACGTAGGGAAACTAAATCAACCAACCTTAACCAGAAGGTTAGAAAGGAGTCCTATTGGTCTTTATGTAGAACTATCAATAAAGAACAATATGAAATCTACCTCCCAAAGAAATTCTTCTAGATTTAGCATTTGCAATCACTACACTAAACATAAAATTATTAGAAACTCCTAAATCACGATATGCTCTTAAAAAATACTACTCAAAAATAGTGTAAGGGATGCTAAATTATCTAGGATCAGTTTGTTTTAGAGGCATATATATATATACTTCCTAGTCTAAACTATCTTATCTAGCACGTCTACTTCTTTATCATCAATCTTTAACAATTGCACAAAATTCTCACTTTCTTCTTCCCTCACCTCCTTCTCCTTATCTTGTTTGAGGTCTTTCTTACTTTCTTCACTTAGGTCTCTCCTCATCTTTCATCTCCTCCTTATCATCTCCTTCTTCTCATCTCCTTTTTTTTTTTTTAAAAAAAAAAATCATTCTTAACAAATGAAGTCTCCTTAGTTTCCAACCCCTCATCATTTTTAGATGAATCCTCTTCTTCCTCACTTAGTTCTTCCTCTTCAATTGGTTCACATTCTTCTTCTTCAACTTCTTCCTCCCCATTCTCTATAATTTCCTCTTCTTCTTCAATTTCTTCTTCCCCAAAATCCTCTTCCTTAACTTCTACCATTTCTTCATCCTATTTAGCTTCTACCTCCATTATCTTAAACCCTTTTTCTTTATCTTCATCATCACTAGAATCAAACTCAAAATCTACTCAAATGTAGTCATAATAGTCTAGTGTCACTACATTCACGTCCTTGCCTTTTACACCTGAAGGTCCTAGCTAATCTTTAGGATTTTTCTCAATATTGCTTGACAACACACCTTAAGGTCTTCTTGCTAAAATCTCTCTCAATTTTTCCATCATCCTCTTAAGGTTTTAAATAGGTGCCTCTTGATTGTTCATTCTCATGTCACACTTTTAATGAAACTTCACAACAAATCTTCTAAACTTTCTTCTTTTTGCTTAAGTAAGGGTAGTGCCAATAACTAGTGTGCACTAGCATGACCTCTTGGTCCATTGAACTTCCTATTAAAGTTGCCACCATTGCTTCTTCCCCATGTTAAATTTGGGTGATCCCCCTACTTGGATTATATGTGTTTGAATAAGGGTTATAATTCGTTGCTAATTGATTGAATTCTCCAATTGCAGTTACATTCTCACCATTTATATCTTTGGAAAGGGCAAAAGGACTTCCACTAAACAAGTAGAAACTCAATGTCTTACTCCACTACACCAATTTAAACATATTTTGGGTTAAAAATTTACTGTAAACTATTCGGGG
>JBBMOL010003957.1:0-12920 GCA_037954665.1 Laguncularia racemosa | reverse complement strand
TTGGGGCGGGGGTTTCTAAATTAAAATTTGGATTTGTTTTAAAAGTTATGAATTTTTTTTCTCATTTTTATTTGGATTTTTTTTTCTCTCTCTTTGTTGACTTTTGTTCATAAGGAAAAGGAAGGGAAGAAAGAAGGAAAGGATAGGGATCGGCCGGCAAAGGAAAAAAGGAAAATTTATATGTTGGAAAATAATTGGATTTTCCATGTTTGTTCAATGTGCGCGTGATAGTTTAGTTAAGGATGTTAACTAAAATATTTTTACATGAAACTTTACGACTAAACTAAATGAATTATCTCGAGTCTAAATATTTACTCTAAATTTTTATTTAACTACCGTAAACTATGGTTTAATTTATTCAGATATTCCGTAATTTACTTAATTAAGCTTTAAATAACTATTTCCTAATTTAAAATTATAAAGGTTAAGAATAATTTTTTTAAATAATTATTAGGCTAATTTGGTATTAGTTTTTAGTTAAATTATGGGATTTTATAGTAACAATTCTAACTAAATAACTAACTAGTTTGCAAAATGACTAATTAATCATTCAAACTAATTTAGTGAAAGTGATCAAGTTTTGATGATAAAACAGCAAGGTAATACCGATATTAAAACTTTCACAGTTCTAATGGATAAAGAGGAGGACTATTCAGTGAGAGGGTGAGAGACAGAGTGCTTTGATGGCATATTTAGCCCCAAGGTGATTCTTGTGAAGTTATATACATATTTATCAATATTATATAAAGATTAGAAGTTATAAAATTTAGTTAGTTGAAGTTAGTTAGTTTTTAGTAGTAGTATAAATAGAAGGTTAATACATTTTGTTGAATAAGAGAAAAACACTTTACTTTATAAGAAAACAACTTCTTCTTCTTGCATTTTTGTTCTATTTGCTTGTGCAAGACTACAGTAAGATTGATCTTGAAAAAAATACTAACATCTGCATATTAATCATGAATAATGAAGGACTCTCACATGGTATCAGAGCAATGATAATAACCTTTTATTCAAGTTTACTTAGTTTAGATATTAATTGAAGTTGTGTTAGGGTTTGTCATGAATCATAATCAAACTATGGTTGATCCTAACAACTATTGATCCTTTGTCCATCTCAGGATTAGATAATCCAGGGATGATAATAGGGAATATAGTTTTCAATGGAAGCAATTTTTCTAGCTTGGAGCAGATCCATACGTATGGCCTTAGGAGCTAAGCTTAAGCTAGGATTTATAGATGGGACCATTTCTAAACTAGAGACCAATTCAGGTGATTTTGTTTAGTGGACTAGATCTAATTATATGGTTAGATGTTGGTTACTTAATAAAATGAATAGCGAATTATCTCAAAGTTTTATGTATGCTCAATCTTCATATGAATCGTGGAAAGAAGTTTGCAAACAGTATGGCCAAACGAATGGGCTTTTGATCTTCTAGTTACAACAAGAAATTTCAAATGCAAGACAAGGGAATCGGTTTCTGACAACATATTACATAAGTTGAAGCAATATTAGGAAGAATTACAGTTGTTAAATTTGTATCCTACGTGTTTTTGTGGAAGGCTTGAATATTGTACTTGTGATTTGAAGGAAAGACTTTTGGATATGATTCTCAAATGAAGCTAATGCAATTTCTTATGGGTCTAATGAGGTTTATGAATCCATAAGGAATCGAATTCTATCATCAATACTTTACCAACAGTAGGACGGGCATTTTATCTAGTGTTGCAAGTTGAAAAGCAGAGATAAGTATCTTCATCCATAGGGAGTGAAAGGATATGTCAGTGTTTGTAGTAAGTAGAAACAACTTCATTGATAGGAAGGATATAGGAAGGGAAATTGCATTGCAAAAACTATAATTTAGATGGACACTCAATAAAGACATGTTTTGAATTAACAGATACCCAGAGTGGTGCAAAGGAAGAAAGACTAGGAAGGGGATGTGAAATCTGCTACTAAGTTACAATCAAGAAATAGACCAAGAATATTGGACATAATACCCCTTCCAATCATGTAACTGATGATAATGCCTCTAGTGTTGATCAGTAGGTAGTTCATAATGGTTGCCAGGAAGTGTTGCGGATAATGAAGATAAGTAAGTTCAAGAACAAGAAGACTTGAATCCTTCTTCTGTTCACTTTGCAGGTATGTTTAAACCCATGAAGTACTTTGATGATTTGAATTAAAAAAATGGTTTTTAGATTGTGGACATAGGTGCCAGTGACCACATGACACCTACATCATCTACCTCATCTTATTTTTGTTAGCTTTCCAAATGGATCTAAGAAATTAGTGAATATTATAGGCTCTATTAAAATTATTGATGCCTTGACACTTCATAATGTTTTTCTTTTACTAGATTTTAAACACAAGCTACTATCAGTTCCAAAATTCTTAGCAAACTTACCTCTTGTAGCCATATTGACAAGGACTCATGTCTGTTTTAGGACCCGATAACTAATAATTGTGTTGCTACTGCTCGAGAAAGTAATGGTTTATATGTACTGCATTTTGATGTCATTGGGTGTTGTAATTCCTTGGAGAATGTAATGTGATAGTCTTGTTCTTTTGAATGCACTAAATCTTTAGTTCCTTTTGAATGTACTAACTCTGTAAACATTATTTCCTAACTTGCATCTGTTTCATGCAAGATTAGGACATCTTTCTCGAAATTGGAACATATACAAAATTGTAAACGGTTTGATTTATAGAATTTCTTTTGTGATACATGTCAATTAGCTAAAAGTCATCAGCTACCTTTTTCATGCAGTGAGTTTATCTCCAAATCCATTTTTGAATTGTTGCACCTAAACTTATTGGGACCATATCATGTTGCCTCACACATGGGAGCAACTTATTTCCTCACTATTGTAGATGATTTTTCAAAGGGAACTTGGACATACTTGTTAAATCACAATATCAAGTTCTATCTCATCTTAAACATTTCATTGCCTATGTTAGAAATCATTTTCATGTTGTTCTTAAATTTGTTTGCATAGATAATGGTGGGGAATTTACATCTAAACACTATCAGATTTTCTTTCATGAACTTAGCATCATTCATAAGAAAACTTCACCCTTTACTCCTCAATAGAATGGAACTGTTGAATGTAATCATAGGCATTTACTAGAAACGTCTCGAGCTATGAGATTGCATGTAGGCTTACCTAAAGAATTTTGGGGAGAATGCATTCTCACAGCCACGTATCTCATCAATAGGATTCTTATGGCTAAGCTAGATTGGAAAACACCCTATGAGATTTGTTTGGCAAGCCATCTTCATATGACCATTTATAGATAATGGGTTGCTTTTGTTATGCAACCAATGTCCTACCTCATAAGGATAAATTTGATGCTAAAGGCATTAAATGTGTCTTCTTAGGATATGGACATGCTCAAAAAGCATATAGATTATACGTTTTAGATTCTTAAAAATTCATTGTCAATCGAGATGTTATATTGTTTGAGAACCAATTTCCTTTCAAGAATTTGTTGTAATCATATAAGAGCGTGATACTCCTTCTTTTTCTTTTCTGCATATTTCATTTCCTTCAAAGTCCTTTGATCAGAACATTTCTATTTCCATCCTACTTTGGCCTCAGAATCATTTGACTCATCTGGTCCTAGTCATTCTTCCAGTCTAATTTTTTGTTTTTATTAGATGTTCTACAAGGGAACTAAGAACACCTCAATGGCTACAAGATTATGTACACACTCTCAAAAATGTTTTCCCATCAGGACTTTCTTCTGATAGCCTAACACATGATTCATTATCTTTTGTTTCACATCCTTTATTTGTCTTAAATACCTTTGTTTCTTACCCCATTGATTATGTGAGCTCATTGACTAATTTTTTCTTAACTAAAGAACTTACTTTTTATTCCCAAGCATCACGAGATAATTTATGGGTTGGGGTTATGTCACAAGAGTTAAAAGCTCTTGAAGACAATCATACCTAGAAGTGATTGCATTGCCACCCTAAAAACATGCTATTGGATGCAAATGGGTGTACAAGATTAAATATCATGCTAATGGCGGTGTTAAATGCTATAAAGCTCGTTTGGTGCAAAAGGATATTACTAAGTGGAAGGTGAGGACTACCATAGTAACATTCTCTCCCTATCACTCATTTGGGCACAGTTTAGATTCTTCTGCCATTGCTGCTATCAATAATTGGCCTCTTTTCCAAGTTGATATCAACAATGCATTTCTCTATGGTTTTTTGGACAGAGAAATCTATATGACTCCTCCACCAAGGTATATCAAGGCTTGATTAAGTTAGGTTTGTAAGCTGATGAGATCTTTATATGGTCCAAACAAGCTTCTTGCTAAGGGGACTTGGAAATCTCTACCTTTTTAGTAGAACAGGCTTTATGCAATCTCCCAATGACCACTCTTTGTTTATTCGTTTGACTTCTAATGATTTTTTGGTGGTATTGCTTTATGTTGATGACATGCTTATTACTGGTACAAATTTCCCCAATCTATTCAAAATTGAAGACTTTTTTGATAAGAAATCACTATAAGAATCTTGGTCTAGCTAGTTTCTTCTTAGGAATTGAAATTTGTCCAAATTCTCATGGAGTTCTTTTGAATCAACAAAAATTATCTTGGATATTTTGTGTGATTGCGGTCTTTTGCAGCAAAGCCTGTGCGTTTACTATTTCCTTCTGGTTTGAAGTTATCTTCTTTTGTTAGTGAGCTACTTATTAACCCTACATTATATCAGCATATTATCGGATGACTTCTTTACCTCACTCTTACCAAACCTAATCTCTCCTTACTATCCATTGACTTATCAATTCTTGGATGAGCCTTGTGTTAATATATTCGAGTAACCTACCATGTTTTGAAGTATTTGAAGGGAACTTGTCCGAGTCTAATTTTTAATTTTTCATTATATTCCTAATCCGATTTACATTAATCCTATGCTCACATAATATAAATCCTCGATTTGAATTAAGAATTTTATTATTAGCTTAGAGTTGTCACCCAACTGAAGTTGGGAAAATTTATTAAAATTAAACTAATTGAGCGGATTAATTTTAATTTGGACAATTGATCGACGAAATCTCCTCTTTTTATTTTTTGTAAAGAAAAAGAAAAAAGAAAACCAAAGATTCTCGACTTAGGGCCTAACCTATTAAAACCCTAAGGTTACTACCTTATTTTTCTGAAATGTAGACTGTTTTTTTAAAAATCTTTTCTTGTTTATTTTTTTATTTTCTTTCTTTATTTTAAATTTTATTATTATTATTTTTATTTGGATACATATTAAAAAAGGATATTAAAATAACTCATACAAATTTTGGAAAATGATTTTTTTTTTAATTTCCTTTTAAAGTTGCCCCATAAGGATGCCTACGTACGCTATTCAGGATTAAACAAGCTGTAGTTCACTTTTTAAAAAAAAAGTTTAATGGTTAGTTGAAGTCCCTTTAAATTTTGAAATACCTCGGGTTTACATTTTTTTTTTCATTTTTAAGATTTTGGAAAAAATAATAAGCGTAAGCTTTATTATTTTATTTTCTAAAAATTTTAATTTAAGGAAAACCAATTTTGGATTTATTAAAAAAAAAGAATTTTCTATGTGATGAAAATAATTCATTATTTTTAATCTATATTGTTAATCTACCTTTATTTAATCCCCAGTATTTATTATTTTTATTTTTATTTTTATGTTTATTATTATTTATTATTATTTTTATCTATTAATTATAATAGACAGTTTATTTATTTATTAACATATTCTAAAAAAAATCTTTTTTTTTTCGTATATATATATTTTAGATTTTTTTATTATCCTAATGATGAATAAATAAATGGGAAAAAAAAATAAAGGAAATTCAGCTAACCTGGTCTAGTCATGGTTCGAGTCGGTCGTGCGATCGAGTCGGTTTGTGGGTCGAGTTATGGGGGGTTAGATCTGGGTCACATGCTGAGACAAGTAGGGATGGCGAGAGAAGACATGACGGGCGAGATGTGCTCCCGGGGGCACTGGCTTGTCAACTGAAATAAAGGGGTGGGGTCTTTTTTTTGGGTTGGGGAAATCAAATCTAGTGTAGCTTTATGTGAAAGGGAGCTTAGGGGGGTGAACCCAAAGCATTATTTTAAAAAAAAAAAAAATTTTTCTATGTGATGAAAATAATTCATATATTTTAATCCATATTGTTAATTTACCTTTATTTAATCCTAGTATTTATTATTTATTATTTTTATTTATTAATTATAATAGACATGTTTATTTATTTATTAACATATTCTAAAAAAAATCTTTTTTTTTTTTTCATATATATATTTTAGATTTTTTTATTATCTTAATGATGAATTAATGAATAAATAAATAATAAATGAATAAAGAAAAAAGGAAATTCAGCTAACTGGGTCTGTCACGGTTTGGGTCGTTGTGCGGGTCGAGTTATAGTGGGTTGGATCTGGGGCACATGCATGAGACAAGTAAAGGGGCGTCAAGAGAAGACAGTGACGGCGAGATGGTGGGTCCGGGGGGGGCGGCACTAGGCTCGTCAACTGCAGTAAAGGGTGGAGTCTTATGTTTTGGGGGTTTGGGGGAAAACAAATCTATTTGTGGCTTTATGTGAAAGGGAATTAGGCGGTGAACCCAAAGCATTATTGTGAACCTAAAACAAATAACATTATTTTTGATTAAAGGGCAAAAATGGGTATTTATAGAACTCTTAACCTTGGTCTTTTTATCCTACAAAAAATTCTTTTACTATATCTACCTTTATGAACTCCAATTGGGGTACGTGTCCTGTGGATGGGAAATCAATTTCTTGCTTTGGTATTATACTTATCATTCTCTTATCTCTTGGAAAACCAAGAAGTAGAATAATTTCTCCACCTTGTCTACAAAGTAGAATATCGAGGCATGTTTTTCTACTACTAAAGAGCTTATGTGGATTTTTTATATCCTTCACAATCTCTGTGTACTAGTTTCCTTGCCTATTGAGTTATATTGTGACAAGAAGTCTACCCAACTTCTAGCTAATCATGCTTGTTTCCATAGTCAAAACCAAACACATTATTATTGATGTTCATTTTTACAAGAGATCAATTGCTAAAGGTTTTATTCGCACTGTTTATATCTCCTCCAAATCATTAAATTAGCTAATTCTTTTTACCAAATTTGTCTCCGAAGCCCATTACATGCATGATCCAAGTTGGGCCTGTGTGAGGCTCCACCTGAGAGAGGAGGGTGAAGTTATATACATATTTATTAAATATTATAAAAGATTAGAAGTTATAACAATTTATTAGTTTAGTTATAGATAAATAGAAGGGTAACACATTTTGTTTATAAGAGAAAAACACTTAACAAGAAAACGCTGCTTCTTCTTGCGTCTCTGTTCATTCTGCATGTGAAGACTACAAGCAAAGATGATCTTGAACAAATACAACATCTGCAGATTAATCAAGAATTAATGAAGGACTTTCACAATTCCAGATTGGATTTAACAAGATTGAACAATCAGAAGAATTTTACAATAAAGGGCCAGATAAAAAAGGCATTTGATGAAACAATGATGTTTTCTACTTTCTCGATCTCCTATAGTCGAAGTTTTCTTGCAAAAACTTAATCACATAGACCATGGATTTTGGGCGTTTAAATCTATGGAACTAAAGGGAGAAAAAATACTGATAATGGGTTCCATCTACGAAACACATGGTGTATACAAGAAATTTCCCTTCAGACCAGCAACATCTGTTCCATGCAAACCCCCTTTTTAAAGACCTGTTCTTTTATTTCTCCAAACCCGGGAACAAGCCTGGTACTTGGTTGCACGTCTTTTTGATGAGCAATGATGGTACGCTTGATGAACCTGCGTCAGTATGAAGAACGAAGAAAAAAATCACCAAAGAGTCCATGAGCTTCATTATAGATCCATCGTGCATTTTTTTTTTGTACAAAGCACACTTGAATTTCAACCATCAATCAAAAGTACAGATAAGCAATGTCCTTCGCAACAACATTCTATAGTTGAGTCATGATCATATATGGCCCCCAGAGAGCTTTCATAAATTGCGGCTGGCACAATAAAACAATTATCGAGATATGGGTGAAATAAAATACGGTTTCTTTTTATACTAAAGGCATCTATATTGCAATCATATATAACGAGACAGATCGAAAGAAAAAACAATTCATCTTATCAGGAAACCATAAAACTGCTCCATATGGTATCCACCATTATATAAATTACAAGCAACAGCAAGGAATGTGATCAAGCTTCCGATAAACCTTTCTCATGATCAAACAAAACAGAAATTACACATTGGGTAACCCATGAAACTTAAAAAATCTGGGAAGCTGTCTATCCTTCGGAGCAGCTCCCTCTTCAACTATCCAAAACATCATGTTCAAAACAAAAGGACTTGCTTCAGCCTGTTGTGTACCTGCTGAAGGGAAAAAACCCCTAAAGACCAGCTGAGGACAAAACTTATGGCAAATCTTGATATCTCAGCTTTGTGGAGGCAATAGATGGAACATCAAATGTCTGGATTTTTTTGTACAACATTAACTAATTACTAATTTGCCTTACAAAAGTAATCTATTGATCCGCTGCTAATCACTCTTTATAGAGCTGTAGATGTGGCGGACATAAAGCAGTGAAGCAGAAAATCCCACAGCACCAAGCATGAGAAAGAAGCCATAGCAGATACAAGCAATCTACCCTAAAAAGAAACTGGTTTGCAAGAAGCCGGTAAAATTTGACCGCGGTAATAATAGTAGAAGCATAAATGTATACACCAGTTGGGAAACACCACAAAAAAAGGACTGAAATAGTGGCCATGTCAGTTCAGAGCATATCGAAGAGCTAACCGAACTCGATGATTGGAAACTAGTGCAGGAATGCTGCATACAATTGATGCACAAGAAATAAGTATAAGATGCAAAAACAAAAAACCAAAAAAAACCCAAAAAAAGAACAATAAAAAACCTGCTCACAATTACATGCATTGTCCTAATCAGGCCTCTCACTCAATGTTTTTGGAAAATTATGACCCCACACCCAGTAAAAGCTGAGTTTTAAAAAAACCAGGATCCTAATTCAAGCTTTTTTATGCAAAAAAAAAAGAACGAGATTTGGAGAAAAAAATTGATATTTACAAAAGATTCGTTAAGTATATCTTTTATATTGGGGAAAAAAAATACAAATCTTGTCTTTTTCTAGTTCAGCATTTTGGGGAGAGTGTTAAATTTTATTTTATTCTTCTTTAGGAAAAGTGAGAATTTAAAAAACTTAGAAATAATTGATTATTGCAGAAACAAACAAACAACAAAGTATTATTCTCTAGTGTCGATATTAGTTATTTGGACAGTAGTAGTTTTGAATTGGGGGATTTTCCTTTACGAGCCATCAACCCCAAATTTCACCTAGGCCCATAAGAACAGTCCATTTATTTTTGTATCAACCCCAGACTGATCCATTATTCATAAAAATTCCAAAACTAGAACAATAAAAAGAAGCACTCTGTTAGTTTTTGTTCCTTCAATCATTCAGTTCATGAGAAAGCAAACCCCTTAGATCTGTTTTTTGAACAAATTTTGTTTTTTCAACTCAAACAGAAACTTATGGAGCAAAGAAAATTCTAGAGCATAAGCTTGTAGATATGGGGTGATTTTTTTATTTACACTTAACGTCCCTCTTTGTACTGAAAATTAATTGATGGGGACAGATTTGATGTTAGGGGGTTTAAACTTTGGGCCTTTTTGCTTTGATCCATTTTTGATTGTCACAACTAACTGATTTAAAATTTTAAACTTTAGATATGGTGATAAATTTGCATCAGAAAGGGGCTTGCACTTTTGCATGAATTTTTTGGAAAAATGACATTTGTCTACGTATGCCCAGGAAGGATTGCTTCAATGCAATTCTCCCAGTTTATTTTCAATGGAGTTTAACATGGATAAAGCAATCCTTCCCCGATCCAAACCCAAATTCCGTTCCGTAAGCAATGGGCAAAGTTTTAAAAAAAACTGTTAATGTGATTTGCATTGACCTAAAATGAATTACTGCCCAAAATACTGAAATTTCCATGAGTTTAATAACTAATTTAAAAGGGTTTTTGTACATAGCTGGAGAAAAAACAAAAATAAAATTTGGCATCAAAGCAAAATTTTAAAAAGTCTTTGGAGTGCATGAATACCTCCACCCCCCACGATGATCTTCGGGGCTAGCTGAAAGGTGGAAACCACAGAACTAAAAGTGGGATCAAAGAAAATGAAACAATGCCCAAAAATGTGGTAAAATTTTTAAATTTATATGGCCCCAAAACCTGGCATATGTAGTAAATCTTGTTGGGTTACAAAAAGGTAATGTTAGCCGAGACCATTTAAACGGAGCACCTCTATACCAGTGAAGTGGTGGAATCTCTTAGGACATTTAATACTTCACAAGGATTCCAAATTCTGCGGGGAATTTTCTTCCAAATCCACCACCCAGAGCAAGTTTTGGGTAAAGCCACCGGGCATCCATAAGAAAAAAAGTACAAATATAGTACTAAATGAAAGTTCGCATTTGCCTTACAAGCACCGCAACAGTATTAGGGAAACAGAATGTAAAAAAAAGGGCCTAAACTACCCGTCGCATAAAATTTTTAACCTGTTACACCATAAAAAAAAAAAGGTTACCCCCAAATTCATCGCATTTAAGGCCCAAACATGAAAGTTCATATTTTAAAAAGATCCCCATCTGTTCCCCCAAGCAAAAAAAAAAAAAAAGGGAACTGCACTACCCCCGCAACTCCAAAAACAGCTAAGAATCAAAAGCACCACTAAAAATTTCCTCGACATATGGATAAAGGGTCCCGGTACTCCGAGCGATAAAAAAAATTTGGGTTTTTGAAAACAAAAGTTTTTTCAGTTTTTTTAAATTTTAATTGATTTACACAATTTCAGAGTTATGCCTAAAAATTTAAGTTCAAAATAATTAAGATGTAGTTATATAAACTTTAATGTTTTTAAACTTTTATTATGCAGATTTTAATTTTTCATTGGATTAGCATGTTTCCCCTTTTTCTATTTCCCCTTGCAATTTTCCCTTTTCCACATTTTTCCCTTTTTCTATTTAAAAAAAAAAAAAATGTTCCTTATCATTTTCAACTCCATAATTTTTTCCTCAACTAAATAAACGTTGTATATCACACCTCAAGAAACATTTCTTACTAGGTCTTTGTGCTTCATACTCATCTTACATGGTACATAACTGAATTTTCCGTGCCAAATTTCCCCAGCCAAAAGAGACCCGTGATGTGGATAACGGAAGACACACAACCAATGTAAATTCCATCCTCTTTCTTTTTGGGTATTTGATGATTCTTTATTTGGAGAGAACCGGGAAAAAATACATAAATTGAATTAAAGAGAATGAATGAAGTCCCTTTAAAATGAAGAAAAAAACTGATGTTCTACTCATAAAGTCCCTTTTTTGAGGCCTCAATGTTTCACTGCATTTGACAAAGGGGAAAAGGGGAACTATTTTCATATTTCATTTCTTAGCAAAAAAAAGGGAATAAGGCCAAGAAAAAATGTGCTAGAATATATTGACCATGTCCAGGAAAAATTATGAACCCATTTTAATTTTCCCCAAATCTAAAATATGAACTGAGGTTTTTGGGGGACAAGTGCAATATATCTACCTAAATCTTCTTTTTCTGTTGTTTTTTTCCCCTTCCCAAAGAAGGAGAAAAAGCTAATGTAAAATCATTTAAAGGAGTATTTTTCCGCAATTAATGATAGTGAATATTTTGACTAGTAAAACCCCTTACATGGCAAGGAAATCAAAGCTCCAGAAGGGGCTTATGGTTTTTTAAGAAAATCTTGAAGATACATTGAAGCCAAGAAAAGGAAGATTACGAGTGAAAGTTGAAGTTTACCCCGGGTTATGGAAAGGGGCCAACCCTTTTACATACAGAGGAACCACGTCCCGGACGTAATGATGGTAACTAGACCCTGATGTACTTTCTTCATGAAATAAATCTCAAAAATACAAGGACTGGGGGGGGGAAGTTTTGCCTTCTCCTGTTGGGAATTGATTTCTGATTATAGAAGGGGAGACAATTATTGCCGGCTTGATGTTAGACATAAGAGGAAAAATAATCTTCATTGTCTTGACTGCTAAAGGGTTAAAATCTTGAATTATCCTTATGTAAAAAATATCAAACAAAATACTAATTTTTTTCATATTTGATTTTTAAAATTAAAAAAATAAATATGCGGAAGCATACCCGAAACCATTTGCTACAAAATTCTTTAAAATTTGGGCGGTCTTTCCAGGTAATCTTTTCTTTTTGAGAGATCCCATTATTTTGCTTTTTTTTTCTAAATCTATTTATGATGGGGATAAAAGAGACAAGAAAGGTGTGGTTTTGACCCCCCGGGGGCCATAACCATATTTATATAGATAACTTATGTTTTTTTTTTGGTTTTTCTATTTTAAACCCCTCATAAAATAGAAACTACCCATAAGGTTCTACCATAAAATGGGCATAACCATTTTAAAAAATTAAGACTCAAAATAACCAAATTTTTATTGATCATTTTTAAATTTACTTGACTTAATATGACAGCCCACAACACTAAACGTTTCACTTAAGGTACTTGGGTTAAGGGTCTAGCAACTCCACTTTGGGCTAATTGTAACTTTACAATCTGTTTTGCAAAACCTATGAGCTCAAATTTGCTGTCATGAAAAAAATTTTCTATAACCCTCCGGCCCCTCGTCATATTAACATAGGGATCAAAGGGTTTATCACATTTTTCGTAAATCTACCCTTAATGGTCACAATGCTATATTAAAAGAATGCAGGGTCATGAATGGATGTGTACAAAAAATTCCATGCATTGGGATCTTAACAGTCTATTTTCTTTGTTTTACCCTAAACCTTTGAGATCCCAAAA
>JBBMOL010003956.1:0-12925 GCA_037954665.1 Laguncularia racemosa | reverse complement strand
TTTTGATATAAAAACAAAAAAAGAACAAATTTGATTCAGGATTCTATTGCATAGCTGAGAAAGTAAAACCGAAAAAAAGAGCAGTGCAAATCTGGCCGAATTGCAAATTCAAACAGTAAAAGTTGGAGTACATTTTCTTGAAGGGCATTTCCGGTGCGGCAAAGGACTTGCCTGGGCACTAGGTTGTGGATAAAAGTAAATTCTAGGTACTTCTGTTAACAAAAAATTTCAGAACTTTTGGGTAAGATTCAAAAAAATTTTCAAAGTTAGGAGGGTGGTTGCAAAAGTCAATCCTGTCAAGTCACATGTGTTTTGTAGACTTACCCTCATTTTTTGGAGCTCTATCTTCCTAAGTTTCACACAAAATTGTATACTCATCAAACAGTAAATTAAAGGCCATCTCGAGAAGAGAAAACCCAAATAACGAGAAGAAAAACACGAATAGCCACACGTAACACGGGATGTAATTTAAAAAAGAATAATAATAATATAAATACTACCTATGGTTGTCATTGTGGTGTTGCAAAAGCAAGTTCATGCACTTGTTGAAATTTGGCAGAGACACCTCCATTGATGATTGAGGCTGTGAAACCATAACGCCCAATTTCTTCTGCTGCTCCATAAACCTAGACCTTAAAATCTCCTGACACGTCTCAAACTCACTGAGCTGACTCGGTGAGCCAACAACGCCCCACCCGCAGCACTGCCGCTACCACCATCCCGACCGGGTGATCTCCATGAAGAAACCTACAATAGCACCATTCTTACAAAACCCTCTTGCAAAATTACAACAAGTTTCCCATCCAAACCCAGAACCCGGATCTTCCGGACCCAAGTACAACCCAGGACCGAAAAACTCCTCGATGGAAGTTGCCAATATTACTACTAACTATTATTATTATCCCCCTCGTGCACGTGACTTAGAGGGTCGAATACAAACTCATCATTTTTAGACTCGTTGAGGAAAGAAAGATGGTCATGAAGCTGGTACTCATCAATGGGGTCAGTGACCGTATTGTTATTGTTGTTGCTAACACCAAACCAGCCTTTAGTAGCAGCATACACGATCCGTTTAAGATATTCGCATAAGAAAGAGAACTAGAGCTTGAATTTCGAAGGCTCGAAAAGCCGCTAGACCATGGTGAAGACAAAAGGGTTGAATTATTATTATTGCTACTATTTCCATTATGTACTATTGTTGCTGCTATTGACGCTGGGCTTGTGTTTGCGAAGTCGAAGCTGTGCCTAGAGGGTTGGAGATAATGGGTTAGTGGTAAAAGGAGAAGGAGAAGAAAAGGGGTAGAAGGAGTTGATGGAGTAGAAGTAGAAGAAGAAGAAGAAAGACCCAGGGGTGATTTTGCTTTGAAGACGATGTTTTGAAGTAGGGTTTTGGGGTTCCAAAAGCAAGTTTATCATTTCCTTGTCACCATGCCTTGTATGAGGATATAACCCATTATTTTAGAAGCATTTTCTGAGTCAAAACTTTGAATTCTTGAGAATACTATCCTAGTTCCCTTCATAGGAGTCCATTGTTAAGGAAAGTGTGTGTGTGTGTTTGTTTGTTAAGAGAGAATGAGATGGGCTTGGACTATATTGACTAAAAGGGGGGACATTGGTGTATTAATATAGTGTAACGATTATAAAAAATTTTATGATGAAAGAGAGAGAAAAACATTGAAGTTTTCCCCATCTTGGAGTAATTATACTGGTTGAGTTTTTTTTTCCTCTCTCTCTTTTATAGGAAGAGGTAGAAAGATTGAAAACTGTGAATGATTTCACAAAAAAAAAAAAGAATTTATTTCTTTTTTTTAAAAAGCAACTTCTAAGATACCATATTAAATAATAAACCATTTCATGGTTTTATGAATTTTCTATTTTATAAAATATGAAATTTTAATTTACAAGCATAACTAGTTTATTTTAAAAACTTTAACAAATATTCAGAAAATCACTTCTTCTTTTTTTTTGTAAGAAGGCGATTTTGATTTTGATTTTTTTTATTTTGCTGGGCTACCTGAACTCTCTTCTTTTCTCTTTCTTCTATTCTTGAACTTAGAACCACAACTTTTGAAGAAGGCAGTTCAGTGCAAACACTGCAACAACTTTGGGAAGTAAAATCTACAGATACACGAAACACGCACACACACATACACTACACATAGACATACTCTCTCCTCTCTCTCTCTTACCATGTTTTTTTTCTGTGTCTCATCTTCCTCTCTCTCTTCTCTCACCTGCCATTGTAGTAGTTTTTTTTTTTTTCCCTCTCTCTCTCTCACGGGGGGCTTTGTCTTTTACATAAATGGACAAAAGAAGCCTCAGTGAGAGTGGGAGGGCAGTTTCCAGATCTAACCTCAAAATATTTTTTTGGGGGAGATGGGGGAAAGAGAGGAAAGAGAGATGCCATTACATCATTTCACTTCACTTCGTTCCCTATATTATTATTAGAATAACATTGCGGCCTTCCCGGGAGCATTGTTTAAAATCTAGGAAAATAAAATAATGTATACATGGGCTCAAAAATATAAAATGTTTTTCTGTTATGATCTTCCTTTTTAACTGTTTACACTCTCATAAATAAGTTGAAACCATTCACAAATTATTTAAATTCAATTTGATATTCAATTTTAATAATTTTCAAACAAGCTCAAAATCAAGCTATTTAATTATTTTATCAGGTCAATTTTTTTTTTTTTATGTTTAGCTCAACTATATTACAAGCCAAGTTGAGTTAATCATATTTTTTGATTAGGCAACATTAATTAATCAAATTGAATTTAAATATTTATTAAATTTGAATTGAGTCTGGAAAACTAATTTTAAATTTTAATTGAAATAAAAAAATTTCTTAAAAAACATCTAATTTGGACAAATTTAAATAAATCGAGTTTAAGTTCAAATTTATAATTTTAAGCACGATTAAAATTTGAGTAAAATTTGAATCTTTATATTTTAAGTCAAATTAGAGCTCAAGCTCTCGATATTATATCTTATCAATCAATTCTTTTACACCTCTATTCAATATTAAAACATCTAAATGGCTCCTAAAAGTACATAAAGACTTAATCTTTCAAGTTGATTGTGCAATTTAAGGGAAGTACATAAAAATTATGATAGATTATTCATTTCACCATTAGTTTCTCTCTTTAGCATCCCCTTCATATTTTTTCGAGCCATTATATTAATTTTTCATTCACTGTTTTATTCTCTCCTACGGCACGACTGCATTTTGAAATATAAATTTTTACTTGGCTCAAAAGTGCTGGAAATAATTAATTAATCGTAGTAGACTCGGTAGTATATTTAAAAGCATGATTATTTTTTTGCTTTGTCTGACTCATCTATTTAAATGAGATCTTTGATCTGGACTAGAATAAAAAAATTAGGGTGTTCGATTAGTTAGTTCCATTATTATATTACCTTTATGTTTTTTTTTCCCAAATTACTTTCTTGAGCATTGTAAAGGAAAAAAATTTTTGGGCCCTTTAATAGGGTCATTCTTGCTATTATTAATGAGACCATAGGATCATAAAATTCATATCGTATTGATTTTTATAGCTATCTTAAATATTTGATTTTAAACTACATTTTTTACTTGTAACTTATTTTTTAAAGCCATTTATAAGATAATAGTTTTTCAAGTTGTAAATGAAATGGATCTACTAATAGGTGATAAGAATACTTGTTATGTTAAAAAGGGAAAAAAAAAATTACGATATCTTTCATCTAAGTGTATAACTAAGATAAAGCTCTTTCACAAACTCATTGAATTTGGGTTAATATTTGCTTAAGTTCAATTTGATAACAAACTTGAATACTTATTGAGTTGAGTATAAAATTTATGATATTTAACTTGATTAACTCATAAGTTTAATAATAAGCTTAAATTGATTATATATGTAAATTAAGTTTATATTGAATTTAAATTTTAATTATTATTTTAATTAAAATGTAATTTTTTATAATTAATTTAAAATGAACTTAATTAAATCAAACTTTGATATTATCAGGTATTACTTTCAGTTAAACTCAAAATCATTGTAAAAACTAATCAAATTTTGAGTGGATTGATTCAATTTATTTAGGGCTTTATTTTCAATAAAAATTTTACGATTTTTCTGAAAGCAAATACATAAAAAGAAAAGGCAACGAGCTTTTGTTTGTTTGTTTCTTCCTTTCTTTTTTTCTCCCCTCTTCTAATTTTCTATTTGGGTAGACAAAAAAGCATCCGATGAAAGAGTGCTGTGGGAAAAACGCGCTCCAAGGAAAAGCGTGTGGCGACTGACAGATTGGCAGGAGGAGTGCACGTTCACTTGCCATCAAACTGACAAGCTTTGGGTCTCACCCCGTACAGCTCTGTAATTGAAATTCGTATAAAGATTTCATTTCACTCACTCACTTTCATTTCAATTTCATTATTTCATATTTCATACTACAAGATTTTCCCAATGAGGACAAAAGGGCATAGTCCTTAATCACACGTCTCTATGTCCATGCTGCCCAAACCTTAGGTGTTCCCACTTCGTTTGGGAGGAAAATTTTTTTATTTTCTCAAGGAATATTGTGATGGATAAAAATAAAAATAAAAATCTTTTTTTTCTTTCTTTTTTTTTTCTTTTCACCAAATAAAAAAAAGAGCAAATTAAAATGATTAAATTTTTTTTAAAAATTAAAATTTTACATTAATAAAATTTTAATATTTAAAAACATTAAGTATAGTTTTTTAAAAAAAATACATAGGTCGAACTTATATTTAAAATAAAAATTAAAAAAAAGGTTAAACAATAGATAGGTTTTTATATAATACAAAGTTTGCAAGATATTTGAGTGTATCTTTTAGGTTTTCCCTATACTTTTTTCTTTCAATGAATACACAAATTATAGAAAGAAAATACAATACGGATGCTTCTCATCATAATATTTTATCATTTGAAGAATTTATCTGAATTGCAAAAAAACAGATGGTGGGTTCTTTTAAAATTTTACTCCAAAATATAGATGGATTCTAATTTTGATCCCACATTGTATTTATTTGACTAACAAGGATTATTTTTTAAATAAACCAAGCATCACACCTTAGTTATTATTAAAGAAAAAGAAAATCTTAAATATGTTAAGCGATGAATAAAAAAATCCACACATTCACGATTTTAAATCTTCAAATTGGATGGCTATAGAACTGAATTCAACATGACATTTGAGCTAACTAAGCTTAACCAATGTGATAAAAGCAAAAGGTTGAAATTCCTAACTCTATATTTTCATTTCATACAATTTATTTAAATTGTTAATCTAATAATAAGTTTTAGTTAGAAGTTTCAAACTTACAAGTGAGAAAAGCATTGATCGTGTAATATATATATATATATTTTATATATTTATAAAAAAATTTTTATATAAAAGCTTAATATTAGCGCTATTTAATTATACGCCGAGTTTATTATTAGAGTTTGTGGAATATAATTAGTTTTAAAGGCAAGACCCAAAAGCATAAATAAATCATTAAAATTTGGTCCTTGAAAAATTCTCTTCGTGCAATTATGTGCAACCCATACTTGTACTTCTCTAATATTATTTAAGTTGACGAAATTACATAGAATGTTAAAAAAAATTAAACGTGCATTAAAAAAAAAAAACTGAAAAGGCAACATGAGCAAAATGCTTTTCACCTGACATAAATGGATACATTTGACATAACAGAGAAATTTTATTTAATAATTTCAATGTTTAAAAAATTAAGGCCCGAATTCCAAATGCGGTGAAAAGGCTCCACTATCTACAAAAAGATTTTTTTTCTAAATGGCATGCATTTTAACTTTTTCAGGGGAAATGAAGTCAAACCGATAAAACAATCTAAAAAATAAAATTTGAAATATAAAAATTTACATAATACTTTATTCAAAAATTTTTTACATAAATCCAATGAAAAACAAAATATGATTAAAAAGAGGGGAAAACAAGGCCCTTTTCTTTTTGTTTTCTAATGAGGAACGAACTTTTATTTTTCCTTCTATAAAAACCAAATCTAATAATTAAAAAAAAAAAGCTCACACTTTCCCTTTCCCCTTAGAAAATGACCCCTTTTCTCCATATGCCGACTATATGACTTCTTGAATTAAGTAATTTTAATTATTTTATTAAAAAAACAAAATGGATCGTAATTTCGTTTTTTAAAATGGGGAATCAATGATTTAAAAAATTTTTAAAAATTTTTAAAAGTATATCCAAATATAAAAAATAGACAGAATTCGGAATTTAATTTTTTTTTGGGGTTCATTCCTACAAACAAATGACCATTGTGGTTTTTGAATTGCACATTGTGGGGGGTTTTTTTTTAAAAAAGGGCCCAAAGGCTTTTTTGAAAGTGTTGTTGGCTTGAGGGGTGCATGTATAAGGGCGCTATTTGGCTAGTTTTTTGTTTGTTTCCTTTTTTTTTTTTGTGCTAAATTATACTTAAATCCTAAATACAATTATAGCTTAAAAAATAAATAAAAAATTTTATCTTGGGTTTAGATCAAATTAAAAATTAAGTATAATTAGGTATTAAATTATTTATTACAAATTTATTGTAAATTTCATTTATAAAATTAAAAATTAATTTAAATTTTGAGATTTTTTCTTGCAAGGAAAAGTGGAAATGTTTTTAATTTGGGAAAGAGTGTGGCTTTTTTGTTTTTTAAAATTTTATAGTTAGATGCTATTTTGGAGTATGAGATAGTTTGGGGTGATTTATAACAAGTTTTGGGGTTAGAAGTTTTTGTGGAGGTGCTTTGGGTTAGGTCCCATAAAGGGGATGAAATAAAGTAAAAGGGCTAAAAGGGGGTTTATTACCTTAGCAATATGGTTGAGGGATTTGGAGGTTTTGCTTGACTAAATTTCATGTGGTTGACCATTGAGCTTTTTTAGGTTTAAAGTTAGAGGGGGGGTTTTTAAGTTAATAAATTTTTGTTTTAAATTTTTTGCCAAAAACCCTTTGGGGTTTTCTTTAATTAGAAATCGAAATTTTCCCTAAAAATTAATTTTTAAGTGAGGGATATTTTGGAAAATGTGCATTAGGACTAAACAAAAAACCTAATAACCATTTGGTTTTTAAAATTTTAAGCAAAGTACATATTTATTTATCAATATCTGGTAAAAATTTTTAAATTGGTCAAAAATTTTTTTTTTTTTAAATTTAAATTTTTTCAACATTTATAAAAGTTTACAAAGGGGGTTTTCTTTCTTTTGCAATTTAAAAAATTTTATTGGGCATGTGAAATGGGGTCCTTTTGTTTGGGTTCATGTCATTTTTTAAATAATTAATATAAATTAATAAAAAAAATTATTGAAAAAATATAAAAAAAGAAAAATATAAAAAAATAACCTACCCACTCCCTCCTTCGACTGGTTGGAATTTTTTTTTAAAAATTTTATTTTTTTTTGAATTTTTTTTTTTTTTAAACTAAATTAAAAAATATATTTCAACACACCTTATATATTATTAAATTAGTCCATATTGAATTTTTTTTATTTTTCATTATTTTTGCAAAACTTTTTTAATTTTTTTTTACTTTTTTATTTTTTAATTATTTTTTCAATAAAAGTATGTGGAAAATGAGAAAGTGACACAGTTACTACCAATAAAAAACTAATGGATACAATAGATCACCGTTTTTATGTTTTTTTGCAAATGTTGAGATTAAAATAAAAAAATAAATGTTTATGATTAATTAAAAAAAAAAGTATTAGATGTTACGGATTAGATAGTAAAATTTTTTTTAAAATTTTTTTTGTTGGTTTTGGGTTGTCCAATTTTAGATAGGTGGTCCTAGATTGAAAATCTGTTGCCCATTGGGACGAAATTTAAAATAAAGGAATAAATTTAGGTGTTGGGCCATTTTATGCTATAATGGGGGCGATGGGTGGATATGGCTAATCCTAAGAAATTGGGTGTAGTTCCCTAAAGGTATGGTATTAATTAATTATTGATGATTTTAGGTATAAAAGAAAATATGAAATAATTTTGATTTATGATAATCCAAAACCCCAACTCATATTTTGCCTAAGACTAAAAGAATATTTTTTAAGAAAATGAAAATTTTTTTTCCCAAAATTTCCACCGATTTTTTCCAAATAATTTTAAAATTTTGCTAGTGACACCCCCCGTTTTGGGGGGGGGACAAGGATCCCTTATTTTAACTATAACTTTGGGGCGTTGCGGGGGGCAATTTGGCCACCTTTATTGGTACCCAATTTGTACACTGTGTTTCTTTCTTATTTTTTTATTTTTTTTTTTTTTGGCTTTCTCGTGAAAGACTAGGTAAGTAAACGTGGGATTCATTATATGAAACGTTGCTTCTAATTGTTTCATTTTTTTAAAAGGGTTTTGCTAAATCATCACAACACCTCCATCCTTTTTCATGGGGAATAAATTTGGGAAAAAAATAAAGTGGAATCTCCACAACTGATTTAATCATTGAGTTTTAAATTTGACGTAAAAGTGTATTTTTTGTGGGCCCCCACAAACAGAAACCCCCTTGACCCATTCAAAAGCATTTTTTTTTGCAGGGGGAGCTTTTGATTAACCCCTCCCGATGCTTAGCTAGGGTCGACGTTTTTTCGCCCACTCTTGGGAAAAGGGCGACCCGCCGGTTCAATGGGTTTAGAATGCGGGTTTTGGTTTTTAAAAACGACTAAAGCTAAATTTTTAAAATTATTTTTTTTTTATCATTTTTTTTTTTTTTTAACCCCAAAAGTCTAGTCCATAAAGTTTTTTTTTTTCTAAATCAGATAGTAGGATCATCTAAAATATTGAACTCTTTTTCCATTTGGGAAAGTTTATGGAAAGACCATTGTGATAGATAGTCTTTAAGTCAAAACCATTTAGTGTAATTAACCCTTTTTTTAAACTATATTTGTATTTATTCTTAAGTTTTAAAATTTAAGCAATACACCAGCAATTACATATAATTGATCTTTACTAAAATTTGAATGGATATAAGGTCTCATCCAAAAGCACCCTCTCCTTGTTATATGTTCATTTGATTTCCTATTACGATACTTAATTTCTAGAAAGTTTAGTAGTAAGTGATTAAGGGGATTAGCAAGAATCGTCCATTAATTGTGGGTTTTTTATTATGAAAAATATTAATAAAAGGGGAAAAATTTTTAAGTGTTGTTTCTGTCACCTTAATTTTCCCTTGATCACTAAAAAACTATTGGGTCTATAATTTTTTTTGGTTTTTTACGTTTTAAAATTCTATGAAGAAGGATTACTTAAAATCCGCTGTTGAGAATATCTTCTCGACCATTTTAGAATTATTTGTTATCTCATTCGTTTGTGAATTTTTTTTTACCCTTTTTTTATTGAATGAAGTTGGTTTTAAAGAGCTGGGAAAGAAATGCGGATAACACATAATTATTTTAAATACACCAACAAACAATCGTAGAAAGAAACAAAAGAGGGTTAGGAATCCTTTTTAAATGAAAAAAGATATGATTTGTTTGCATTTATTTTAGATTTCATTTTCTTTAATTTTTTAATATATTTGGTATTTGTTAAAAGTTTTATTTAGTGCCCAAAAACACTCTTTTCCCTTTTTTCTTTTAAAAAGTTGACTATTAAAATCATAAAAACTTTTTAATTTCAAAGTGTAACAATTTTTATGTATCATTTCCCCCCATCCCCTAAGTGAAGCTCCCTTGTTTACGGGTTGTTGAAAACCCAAAAAAGGAACCCAAAGTTTTTAAATTTTTGCGTTGGGACCAAATGACCCGTCTATTTTTTTTTTAAACCAAGTTGTTTTGATTTGTCTATCACCATGATTGCAACAAAATACCCCAACATTCCTTATTTCGCCCCCCCACAGAGCAAAAGATTTTTTAAGTGTTTCCCTTGTTTTAAATTTTTCCACTAAAATAGCAAAACTTTTCCATTAAAGGGGTGAATTTTTATCACAAAATTGGACATTCCCAGGGTTACAAAAATAGGAAACTATCAAGAATAAAGTAAAGATATTAAAATCACAAAAATTTTAAAATAAAAAAAATATATTGTAATTAGTTCCAAAAAAAAGTTTAGGGTAAAAATTCCCATATGGCCCCTAAAGTGGGCTCTAGGGGAGACACCAATCTTACTCCTTAATTCTTAAAAGTTTTTTAGGGAAGGGGTTTTGGAAAAGGCAACAGAAATTTGAACACTAAGGAAACAGGTAACATAAGAGCACTGTTTGAACTTGACCCCAAAAAAATTTGATAGTCAATTGCCCATGTTTCATGGTGAAAAAAAAGATGATTAAAAACAGAGAAAGGGGCCCCACATTGTTACAAAAGAAAACGGAGGTGTAGAAGGTAGTAAGCTCGGGAAAAGGAACAAACCCAATTGTTTTCGAAGTAGTAGTAGCAACTAATCGATACTCATTGTGGGGATGACGAGAAAGCCCTCTATTTTTTAGATGACCAAGAAATGGGTTTATGAAAAGAAGACTCAGGAAAACATAGGGTATAGTTATCTTATTGCTAGCCAAATTTGGGTTGGAGGGCATAAAGGGAAAAAGTGTATTTTCCGCAGAAGAAAATCCATGATAAGTCCCCGGGATTTTTGAATTGTTGTTTGGAAACGTTTCTAATGTTTGACATTGGGTATGCGAATGGGAAAACTTATTAACCACTGCTGTTCGGTGGTGGGAAAAATTTTTTGATTCCCAAATTTTTTTCTTTTTGGGGAGTCTTTTAAGTTTTTAATAATTTTTTTGAAAATTTTCCATTGAATAATGGGGTGGCAAGGTTTTTCACAAAATTTTTATCTAATAAATAGATTTGGGGATGAGTGCTTTAAATGAGCAACATACCCAAAAGGGGTTGGGAAACCCCCAAATTTTGGGAAAAAAAAGACAGACGCCAAGATCCTTTATTGAAAAAATTTTTTGTGCCAGGGGACAAATTGTGTAATAAAATTAATGGGGTAGCTGGATAATAAATTTTTTCCCCCATAAATAGGGGAAAATATAGTAATGTCTGTTTATGGGGATGAATAGAGAAGTGTCTGCATAAATTTGTTAATCTAGACTAAAAGGGAAATTGTGAAGTTCAAGGTACCACCCCTTGGGCCTGCTTGAGTCTTATAAGCATTCTTTTCTTTACTACATGTTTGGTGGTCCTATTAAAAAATCCCCAGGTTGGGCCAAAAGACAAAGTAGAAAAATTGGGGCCCTTTAAAAGGATTTTTACATCCAACTGTCGCAATTGCAACCCCTACAAATCTAAGTTTAAATAAGGGGTATTGTTTAAACTTGACAACTGAGCTAAAAGTGTCATGAAATCCACATGGGTCACTGTGAAAATTTTGGCAACAATTTGGCTTTGTACCCCAAAAATAAAAACATTACTCCCCGTTTAATAAAAAAAAACCACTTACACCCAAATGGGATTTTGCATAAAAGTAATAAAACAGCTCTCAGGCCCATTCGAACGAAAACATGGAATTCATCTTTCTAGTTTGTCTCCATTTGGGGTCTTTTGGGGCTTGGTTAACAATATAGGTTTAAATGTTGGATGGTTGGGAAGGGAAGCAGGAGTCTTTTGGTTGGGGCTGTGATGTTATTTTTTTGTTTTATTGGTACGGATGGGTTTTTGTAGGGGGTTTTAAAGTTTGTTAAAAACAAAGAGGTCGAATTTTGGTTCTTGTGGAAACGTTCGTCAGGTATTTTAGGGGTAACGGTTTGGCATTTGTGACGGATGTTGACACAAAAAATTTTTTGTGGAGACATAGAGTGACCATTAAGGGGGTAGAATTTTGGTTTGGGGGAGCCATTTAGGGTAGGACAAGCAGAGGGGAGTGATATTGGAAAAAGGAAAGGGTTTCAAAAAATTTTGATGTGACGAAAATAATTTTTAAATGGACATATTAAACAAAACAAGGACTTTGTGTTGAAGAAAAACCAAGAAAAGCAAGGGGGGAATAAAAAACATGAGAGAGCCAAGCCGGGAAGAAAAATGGGTCCTTTTGAAGTCCCCGCCGGGACCGATCACAAAAAATCAAGCGAAACTTTCAAGGAAGCACTTAAGGGGGTTGAAAAAGGGTTGTCTATAAAGCCGAAAGGATGGAGCAATCAAAGTTGGAATGGATTGGAAAAACCATGGGGAAAACCTTTGCTTTTTTAAATCACACCAACATGGGGTTTAAGAGGGGGGTATGTTCAAGGTAGACCGGTAGGAATTCCCAAAATTGCACAAATATACGGCTAATACAGCAAAAGGCACGGGCGTGTAGGGGTCAAGCAAATCCAAGAAAGATATACGACCAAAGTACACGGCCCCGTATGTACCGGAATGTCCCGAAAAGTACACAGCCAAAATAAAGGGCGTGTACACCCGGGACCCCTGCCGGCCCCTTTTTTTGTTTTCGTATTTTTACTAACTTTCTAAGTACGTCGTTTTGGACTTTTTTTTACGAATTGTAACCTTAGAAAAAAGCCCTAGGGGTTTTGAACAATTAAATTTAAAAACTTGAACTTAAACCTTTTGAGAGGCACCTCCTTGGTTTTTTGAAAAAATTTGAACTTATCGGATTGATTTCCGTGGCGTTCATCCCGCTTTTTTAATCGACTTTCACCCCCCTTGTCGTCTTCAAATTATACCAAGGTTCTTTCTCACTTATAGACAACGGGCGCGGGTTCCACTTTTGGTGTTTGGGCGTCTTTGGTAACAATTTCCCAACGTATGGGGATTGGGTTTTTTGTCATGGTTGGCGTGTTCTTTCAGTTTGGTATCAGAGCTTTGGTTTATCAAAAACAAAGTTCGGTTTTAGAAGGGAATATCAAAAACCCCCAACTCCAACGTTTATACATTATCGATTTATTTCGTATATTGATTTCATTTGATAGGTAATACGATGCGATTGCAACAAAAAAAAAAGGGGTAACCAAACACCAAAAAAAAAAAAAAA
>JBBMOL010003955.1:0-12939 GCA_037954665.1 Laguncularia racemosa | reverse complement strand
AAAAATTTTGGAAAAAATTATTTACTTTTTAAATTTTTCCCCATTTTCAAAAAATCATTTTTCAAAATTAAAGGGGTTTTTCCTTTTTATTTTTTTTTTTTTTTGAATATTTTTATTTTTAAATGCTAAATTAAAGAAAAATTAAAAAAAAAATTGGAAAAAATTAAGAATTGATTATTATTTAAATTATTATTCTTTCCTAGGGCAAAAAGGGGGTTTTTTTCCAGTTTACCCCTTTGAAAGAAAATTTTTTAAAAAACTTAACTACAAAAAACAAGAAAAAAACGCCTTTTTTGGCCTCCTAAAAAAAAAAACCCCTTTGGGTTTGGCGGGTTACCGGGCATTTTTTTTTGGTGGGAAAAAGCTCCAAAGCTAATAATCCCAAAATTTTAAAGAGGGCCTAAAAAATTTAGAGTAATTTTTCCCCCCCCAAAACAGTGCTTTTTTGGGTTTGACAAATTTGGCATGGGAAAACACCTCAAGCATTTTTGAAAAAAAATGATAAGGAAGCGTTTTAAACAACTACAACCCTTAAAAAAAAATTTTTACTTGGGAAAGCACCCTTTATAAAGCTGGTTACCTTTGTCAACAGAAGGGGTCTTTTTAGACTAGCAATTGTTTGGAAGAATATTTCAAAAATTGGCCCCAAGAGCTGACTAACCGGGAGAATCTGGGAAAAAGTGCCTCCCCAGGGCTAAAAAAACCCTTTAAAGATAGTTTTTTAAAAAAGTCCCCATCTTGGGTTTTACAAACCTATGGAGAGAAATTAAAAAAATCCCCTTTTGAGAAACCCTTGAAAAAGGGATTTTTAGGAAGGTCCCCCCTTTTGGGGCTGACAAACCTAGGGAAGAGTATCTCAAAAAGTCCCCTTTATGACTGCCCTTGAAAACAATTTTTAGAAAGGGGTCCATCTTGGCTGACAACCTATGATAAAATTAAAATTTAACTGCCCTCAAAAAGTGCCCTTTAAAAGAGCTGCCCTTTTGGAGAACAGTTTTTTGGGAAAATTTGCCCATCGGGGCCCTGACAACCTATGAAAAAATTAAATTGAACTGCCCAAAAAAAGTGCCCTTATGAGCTGACCTTGAGAACAGATTTTTGGGAAAAGGGTGCCCATCGGGGCTGATAACCAATTGCAAAAATTATATCTCAAAAAGGTGCCCCCTATGACAAACATTTAGAGGGGAAATTTTTGGGAAAGTGCCAATCTTGGGCTGACTAACCTAAAATAAAAATGATTTTTAAAAAAGGTCCCCCCTATAGCAAACCCTTTTAAAATTTGATTTTTAAAAAGGGTGCCCACTTGGGCTAACTAACCTAAGCAAAAAATGACATTCAAAAAGGTGCCTTTATCAGCTGACCTTAAAAAAACCTGGGGAAAGGGGGCCCCTTTTTTGGGGCTGACAAACCCCTTTTAAAAGGTTTTTTAGACAAATGCCCAACTATGGGCTGACCATCTTATGTTTCCCGAATATCCCTTTTAACTGACGAGCTAAATGTTTTAAAACCCTTTCATGGTAAAAAATTAGTAAATTTTTTTTAAATATGCTTGTCAGTTTACCCGGGACACCCCCAAAAACAACCAAAACCCTTTTGGGGCTTTTTTTTGTTTCTGCTTCTCCTCTTTTTTTTCTTGACACGGGGTTGAAAATTTTGATGGGGCTTCCTTTCTTTATGCACATGGCTTTTTTAAGGGTAATTTTAAATCCTACTAATGCTTTTCATTCTAATGTTTAAAAAAGAGATAATTTAAATTACAAACCATAATTTAAATTCATTTCTTTTTAAAAGGTGTTTTATCTTTTTTTGGGCGAAGGGGTTTGGGTAATTTTGGTTTAAAGGGAAAATTTGTGGTAATGGGAATTGATTGGATTTTGGGACCTTTAGGGATATTAACTTTGTTTGAAAAAGGGTAAAAACTCACTAAAACCGAAATTTGAATCGAAAAAGGGGCTTTCAAAAACTTTGGGAAAAATTTTCGCCCCCTTTTGGGCCTAAGGATATTTAAAACTTTACAGCATCTGTGTTAAGGGGGTCCCTAAATTTCTGGACCACCCATTTTGATTTAGAATCAAGCCCCCTCCTGACAAAAACCCTTTTTTTCACCCCCATAAGGGCCCTTTCGTATTTTAGGGTAAATTTCCCCTGGATTCGGGGCCTTCGAAGAACCTTCTTTAGTACCAATCCCCCTCTTTGAAGTATCGAGGTCCCCTTTTTCCCTTTTGTTAAATGCCCGGGCCATTCTTTTTTGGAAACTTTGGGCCATGACATAGTGCTTTAAAGCATTTTTTCATCAATCAAATTCAACGGAAAAAAGCCTTTTCCCTTTACCCAGTCTGTTTTCAGTAAAATTTGGGGTTTCCCACAGGATTCTGAATGAGGGTTTTTCAATTTCCCAACTGGTACACGCTTCTGTACCATATCCCCTTTAATAAGGGGGGGCTCCCGTAAATGTTCTATTGAAGTCTTATAAGCCATGAAGCAAACAGTAACTTTTTTTCCCCCAAATTTTTGGGAAATTTTTAAAGGGAAAATTTTTCGATGATCTTTTTTTAATTTTTTTAATTATTTTCTTCTACTGCCCTGTTCTTTTTGAGGTCGGGGGGAGTTAAAATTCTATGGTTAATTGGAAATTGTTAAACATAAACCAACCCATCGATTTGTTGTTAAGTTTAAAAACCTTAGTCTTTGAAATGGCCCCAGGAACCCCAAAATTTTGGGGCTTTTAATGCCCCTTTTAAAGAAGCGGACTTTTAAACCCCTTTTTATGCCCTTTTGGGTTTTAATGAACCCTTTCTACCCATTTGGGAAATAATCAATCGCAACTGTATAATCGGTGGCCGTTAGATGCTGTTGGAAAAAGGGCCCCAGGGTGCTGATAACAATGTAGCCTTTGGGGGGCGGAGCATTTCCGTTTTCGTAATTTTACACAGAAACATGTTTAAACAAATTTTATGCAACCCCGATTCCCAAGGTTAACCAATAAAAACCTAACCTCATGTTTTTTCCCCGGCCAACAAAAAGCCATTCATATGGGGTCCATATACTCCCTCATGACTTCCTTCATTATTTTCGCAGCTTAAATTTTTGTCCCACTCCCAACAAGGGGGGTATCAGATGTCTTTTTTTAGATTACAATCCACTTATTTAAAAATTTGGTTTTGCTAACCTTCGTTTGGGTTCTTTGGTCATTCCCTGCTACCATTTTAGGGTATTTACTTTCTTGGGGGAAAGCTTGATGTCGTGATTTTTAGGGCGCCCATCTTGAAATTTTTTAAAACATTTAAAACCCATTAGGCGAGCCGACTTTCGATTCTTTTTCACTGTCAACTTTGGCTCCCCCTTTTAAATTTGGGATCATAATTCAAGTGTGGCTAGTGCATCTGCAAACTATTCTGAGCCCTCGGGATGTATGTGAAAGTGATTGCCTTAAATTTCTTAAAATTACCCTCTGCAAGTTTTTGATGATACGGTCCCCCATTTTGGGGGTCTTTATTTCCCTTGTATTCCCCTTTTGTTTTGGTATAAATAAGCGACGAATCCCCAAATATACTTCAAATTCGCGGATTTCCATTTGACGGGCCTTTTTGGGGCCAAGAAAAACAGGCTTATTTCGCTATTTTAAATTGGTATAGGAAAATGTAAGTCCGTCGCTGAAAGGGAATTGAGTCCCCACTAGGGATATCAATACTGCCCCAAACCCCAAAAACCGAATACTTTGGGCGGCTCCATTGAAAAACATTTTCCTTTTCCCGGGTTCGCCCCCTATCCCAAATTCTTCCCTCCGGGTAATCTTCCACTAAAATATATTTTCGTCCGAAAATTGGGCCTTGTAGTTTTTGGGGAATCGTCTCGCCCGGGTTGTTCGGGCAAAATTGGCGGCTAAGGCTTGCCCTTTCATCGATTCTGTTTTAATTATGTAATGTCCCCCCCGGGATTTTAAAAGCTTTTCCCCTTTAAGATTCTCCCTATCAATTTGGTTTCTTTTTCCCCAATTTTTTTCAAGGGGGCTTGCTTTGCCCATAGCTCATGTGTAGTAAAGGGTGTATTCCCTTAGTCATACATACCCAATTAACCCACAACAAGCTTCTCCCCCCTCTGAGTATCTTTTTTTCCCCCATCCGTGAACCCCTTGCTCAGGTAAAAGGGAAGCTCTTTTCCCTCGTCTTTTTCCCTGCCCCAGCACACCCCCTTTGGGATTGGGGAAGAAATAGTGAGGTATAAAAATAAGGCCCTTTCCCCTTTGCATGGGGACTATCAAGACCAAAGGGTTTTATAAGATATTCTTTGTTTTGTCTTAAATCCCTCTTCGCATTCGTCGTCCCATTCTATTGTGGATTTCTTTTTCAATAAAGGGAAATAATGGCCCGGAAATTTTTTCGTGAGCTGGAAAAAAAACGACAAAATTTTTTTTTAAAAATCCCCAGCAACCCTCACTTTTTTTATGGAGCGGGGGAAGGTAACTCTAAAAATGACTTACCTTTCAGGCCAATTTTAATCCCTTCGGGCTTATGAAAAACCCAAAAAATTTTTCCCGTTGTGACCCCAAAAGTGTTTTCTCTGGGTTTAACTTAAAGCTAAAATTTTTTCCAAGTCTTTTAAAAAAATTTCCTTAGGAAAACCCATAGGTTTTCCCTCCTTTTTTGGTTTTTTGGCTATAAAGCCCGCCCAAAACATATACCAACCTCTCGATGCATCATGCGTGAAGTTTTGGGCTACCATGGCCCCTCTGATACGTTGCCCCCGGCTTTTTTTCAAACCGAATGGCATGACTTTGAAACAGAAAGTTCCCCAGGGTTATGAATTTGAAAGGTTGTTTTTTTTTCTTCTTAAACCCTTTTTTTTAATTTGATTATATCCGAAAAAACCGTCCATGAATGAGAAGAGAGGGTTTTCCCGCAGTTTTTTCTACTAAACATAAATGTGAGGTGGGGGGAAGTTTTCCTTTGGCGAAGTTTGGTTTGAGCCCCGGGAAGTCAACGCATACGCGTATTTTTCCCCATTCTTTTCAAAAAGGGACTAAATTTGCTCCCCAATCCGAGTAGTCGGATACTTCAATAAACCCCTATTTCCCCTAGCAGTTTTTTTGCTTTCTTCCTTAATCTTTAGCAAGATATAAACCCCAAAAATCTTTTTCAGTTTTTTTTTTTTGGGTTTTTAAGCATTTTCCCCTTTTTTGGGGAACCCAAATAAACCAAATATTGTTTGGGTTCTACCCCTGGCATGTCACCAAAAGACCAGCAAAAAACCCCCAAAAATTTTTCCTTTTAATAGCTCGGTTATCTCACATTTTTGCTCGGCACTCAACGGGTCCCGTTTTTGAGGTTTTTAAAGGTTTTTCCCATGCTTCCAGATTTACGGGCTCCAAAAGGCTCGCGATCGAATTCAGCTTTTTTTCATGTTTTTGCCAATTTTTTTGTATTTTTTCGTGGTCTGGGATATCGCCCCCAACAACTGACCCAGCAGTTTGGAAACGATATCACGTTTTTACTTTTCTACCTACCGAAATACCCTTTGGTTTTGGTCGAGGGTAGGGATCTGAGTAACATAAAAATAAAAAGCAATATAAAAGACAAAACAAACGTAATTGAATTTGATAAAAAAATTTTAAATAATTTTTTTTTAAAACTTTCGAGCAAAACCTAGCGCTACGGAAATAGGATAAAAAAACCAAATTTTCAAAGCCGGATGCGGGTTTTGGACTGAGGGTTTGACTTCCCTTTGTTGTCGTCCTTTTCGTTTACCCCGAACTTTTTGAATTTTTTTACCTTTGGGAAAAAGTTTGGGTTGGAAAAGGTTTGGGTTTCACATTTTGGGTGTCGATCGCCTTCCCCTTTTAATTCTCCCTTTTGCCCACCTCTTGTTTGCCTTCTTCGCGGCCGTAGGAATGTCCCAAAAACCCAAACGTCCCGTGCTGCCCCTTTTTTTTAAACTGATGGCCCTCCGTTTTGGGTCACCATTTTTAAACTTCTTTAAAAATTTGCACCCCCAGGTCTTCAAAAAACCTTCTTCCCCAAAAAAAAGGAATGGCAGCCCTTTTTGAAATAGGGCGTAATCCGTTCCCCCCAAATACGTACAAACTCCCCACTTGCAAGGGAACTTGCCCCTTTTTTGGGAGCCCTAGGGGGGAATGGCTCCAACAGCATGAACCCAAGGTCGCCCCAAAACCCCAATTTTTGAAAGCCCTTTGGGATGTCGAGGACCTGGAAACCCGTTAGGGAAAATACTTGTGGCCCAAATTTTCTACGGTAGGTTCACTTCCCCCACATGTTCTTTTTTGATCCGTCGAAACCCTCTAAACCCCCGTGGCTGGGTTTTTATTTTTTTGGAAACGACCCCCAAAAAAATCAAAGCTTTGTCAAGGGGGAAAATTTTTGGGGGAGGGATCCGTTATGGGAAGTACCCGGGAGAAAATGGGCCCTTGCACCTACCACTATGAAAAAAGGTTTTGGGTTTAAGTTGGCCCTCCCCCCTCCTAGCTTTTCCCCAAGAGAAAGATATCTGGTCCATTGTAAAAAAGGGAGTCCGCTACTACCAATTTTGCTGTAGCATGCCCTTTGGGACCTAAATTTCTTTTTTAGCATTTTAAAAGTGCTTCCCTGGGGGGTCAGATGTTGTGAAAGGGCCCCATAAGTGATTTTAAGGCTGGGAAATTTTTTTTAATTGTTCCATGATCTTGTATTCCCCTCGCCTTAACCATCTTTTGGGAAACGCAATTAGTTTCCCCCTTTCCCCTTCTTCTCCTTTTCCCACATTGGGTTCTGGGATCGGGCCCCCTTTTTACTTTGGGTCGTATAACCCCCAAGGGGAGTGATTTCCTCCCCCAAGGAAAGGGCCCCTTCCCTTTTTCGAGGGCCTGATTTGTCGAACGGTTCAGCCCTTTTAAAATTTTCTGCCCCCATCGGGGCATTGAATACATAACTTTTTTTTGGGATTTGTTTCTTTAGCTGATTGGGCCCTCGTACACGTAAAAACCCCGGGGCCCTTTTAAAAAAGTTTTAAACATGGGTTTATATCTTCCCCTCTTCCTTGACGGGTTTTTTTTCTCAAATTAGGTCCCCAACCACTAGGTGGCCCCCCTCATCCGGGGGATAAAAATAGTTTTTTCCAAAAACGAAATCTCCCCCTGTGATTCCCCCCAAAGTGCCGACCGTTTTTTCTTCCCCCTAACCACCAAAATTTTTTAAAGTTTTGCCTTTTGATGCTTCTTTTGGAGCTTGAAAGGGATTGCTTTTTTTCGCTTTTCCCGTCCCATTCTTTTAGGGCTTCTTTGGGAACCACTCCTCATACGTGATCATATTTAAAGGTGGGCTTTTGGGTTTTTGGCCCGTGGGAAATTTGGGGTTTTACCTTGGGGGTTTGGGCCCTTTCATGAAAACCAGTTGTATTAAATTTCCCCCTCAATTAAAAACTTAGAAATTTTTTGCCGGAGCCCCCCACACCTATCCTAGAATGCCCATCCCGCCCATATGGGAGTCCCCCTTGAGGGTTAAATTTGAAAATTTTTTGGGGCCCTTTCCGGTCTTTTTGGGGGCTCGAAACAAAACAAGTTGTCTGCCCCAACCGAGCGAAGACCTGACTGAGCGGGATGGGGAATTTGGGGTGAAATGCCGTGGGACCCTGACAGCCGGGTATGATCTTTTGTGGGGTTTTTTGGGCGGGTAAAACCCTGGGCCGGAATTTTCACACGGGGTTCCCCGGTTTTTTTTTGCCTTAAACCGGGAAAGGATCGTTCGAAAAGTGGGCCCTTTAGCTCTTTTTCCTCCCAAGGGGCCTTTTGTTGGGGTTGGGGGGGGGGGGGGGGGGGGGGGGGGGGGGGGGGGGGGGGGGGGTCCGTTTTTTTGGAGTCTGCCGGGGGTGATGGCCTTCTCGATCCTACATCCCCCAGCTACACCCCTTTTGCAAACTGGATGAGGTCCCGGCCTACCAGGGGGGGAAAAATAGGGCTTGTCTAGGGGATTGACAAAAAATGGATGTCCCCAAATTCCCTTTTCCCTAATCGGGATGCAAACCCCCGGCGGCCTAAGCTCTCCAGCGCTTTAGCCAAACTCCCTGAATGGCTCAGCATGCCTTTTTTCCGGGGACCCCCCATTTGATTAAAAGATGGGGGGGACTTTGATATTTTAAATTAAAAGGTCATAAAAAAGCCCGGGCTACTTCTCCCCGGTTTGACAATGTTGAAGTCCAGGGGGGCATACCCGGGGCCAGTCAGGGGCCAAGAGGCTTTTTGGAATGTTAGAGCATGAGCTGGTCGTATTGAGCAAACTTGCTCATTTTTCCCCGGGGATAAACCTGGGATGCAATTTTTGGGGGAGCCGGGCCCATCATACTTTTTGAAAATCCCGGGGGCTTTTAACTTCCAGGGGATACCTTTTTCCCTGTATGCTGGCCCGACTAGTGATTCCGGCTTGTTTTAAAAACCCTTTTGGGCCCCCCAATCGTTTTCATCTTGTTTATGGACTGCGGAAAAAAATCGCTTCTTTTTCCCTCCCTTTTGCCTCTCTTTTCCCTTTCCCCCTTTTTAGGTCATCGGAGTCGGGCCCCCGGGGACCCGGGTCCTAAAAAAAGCCAGGAAAAATTGGGAAATTTAAACCTTTAAAACCGGGGGCTGCCCACCACTCCTTCCCCTTTCGGCCCCGAAACCTTCCAGGTTGGGTGAGGGGTTGTGCAGGAGGGCCCATGCTTTCAGTTAAGAGGTGAACCGGGCCCCAAACCCCCTTTTTGGACCGTTTTTTTCCAAGGGGGCAAGACCTGGATCCGAAGCGGGTTCCCGCCTTTTTTTTTGTTTCGGTTGTCCCCCCGGGTGTTTGGCCCCTTTTTGTTTTTGAACTTGAAAAAAGGGCTTTTGGGAAGGGTTTAGTTTTCTTGGAGCTACTTGAAACCTGGGGGCCCATTTGTTTTTTTATTTTAGGTTTATGAAACAAAATGAATCCAAAGTTCCCCGCATGCTAAAAAAAAAAGGGACAAATTTATTTTACAATTAATAAAAAATTTACTAAAATTTTAATATTGAAAAAATTTTGGGGTTCGATAATCAAAATAAAAGATTACAAAAAATGATCTATTTTCCAAACTCTTTAGTCTTCCCGTTGTGGGGCTTTAAACTTCCCATTGATGACACTTCAATTCTTTGACTTTGGCTTGGGTTTTTCTTTTTTCCAATTGGGGGCCCCAAGGGGGGCCCGGGGGGGGGGGTTTTGGGGGGGGGATTTCTTTGAAACTTTCCCTTTTCCCAATTTTCCCTTTTTTTATGATCTTTAGCTTTTAAAGTATACCTCCATTCTGGCCTTGACCCGTTCTAGGGATACTTTTTGTCTCCCCCGGTTTTATCCCCGGGCTTGGGCTTGGTTGGGGGGGCGTTGGAACCCGGGGATGCTCTTTCCCCTGTCGGTAAAAGCTGGGGGTTACAAACCCCTATTCTCGGTTTTCCCCCCTTCGCATCAAAACCCCCGAGGCCACATTCGGGCTTTTAATTTTGCTTCCCAAAGTGCTTTGACCTCTGGGCCCCTTAGCAAAAATTCTTGGCTACCAACAGGTTCGGGTCTTGGGACCAAAAGGGGAAACCCCTTCCAGGAGGGCCGATAAACATATCTTGGATTTTAAACCCAAAAGGGGGACCACTGGTTTGGGGGGGGTAAACCCAAAACACCGCCGACCCCAAATTAAAAAAGGGACAATGCTTGGAAGTTTTCCCCAGGGCAAGATGATTTTGTTTACAACACTCCACATGGCGCCACAGAATATCCTTACCTAAAACATCAAAAAAACTTTTACCCAACCCGTGGCTGGTAAATCGTCGGGGACTTCACCCTTTTTTATACCTTAGTCAAAGAGATCCAAAGCTGGGCTAAAGGGTTTTTTGGACCCTTTCAGCCCGAAGCACTTAAGGTGGCTTAAAACCATATCAGCAGAAGGTTGAGGCTTTTAGGGGAAGGATCCCATGGCCTTTTTTCTTGAGGAAAACCCAAATTTCGGAACTGTTCGCCCAGTAGACCGGGAAGTAAGAACTTCCCCTCCAGAAAATTGGGGCACCCAAACTCTGGGGAACCTGGGAAATGAATTAGAAGGGCCCGGGGGGGGAAAAATTTTATTTGGGGAAGGCTTCAAAAAGAAAAGCGTTCACCCTTCTCTATCTGTAAGTTTTAGGGTCCCCCAAAAGTAGTCCTTTTCCCCCCCATTGTCCTCTCGGGCTATACCAGGCTTCTAAAACATCCATAAATTTTGGGAAAATCCAATTTCAGCTGCCGGGGGTTTGTTTTTCTGCTGTCTTACGGGTGCCTAATAATTTTTTTGAAGGTACCGGCTGGCCCGGGCCTTTAAGGGCTGGTGCGTAGATTTTATCATCACTGGAGCCTGTAGCAACTGGGGTACCCCCAGGGTAGGGGTTATCTCCCTGCGGCCTGATAAAGAAAACAGCGGGTTTTTGATTCCCATAATTTAAACATGCCCCGGGCAAAAAGGGAAATTACCCTCTAAACTTTGTCAGTGAAAAGGATGGAGCCGATCTTTTGCTTGGGTTAAGGCCTGCTCCCCTGGTTTTTACAAGGGAAAAACCAAAGGTCCCAGTACCAAATTTGGGTCCAAAGGTTTGTACACCCAATTTCTTTACAGAGGAAACCCGGGCGACTACGGTGCTAGCCAAACTATTACAAAAGAAATTGCCCAATTAAAAAACAGGGAAATATGAAAATATTACAGGGAAAAAGCTTTGAAATCCAAAATAAAACAACAAACCATTTTCATTGTCATCAATTTTTCAACCTTTAAAGAGGCAAAGTATGCAAGTAAATTTTTTTTCTAATTGGTCCCCAAGCTCTATGCCCCCGCAATTCCCCGGAGAAATTGGGTCTTTAGGCCCCAAACAAGCCCTTAAGGGGAGGGGACCTAATCGGGCCCGAAAAGGTGACAATTCCCCTTTCTGTCCAAAACCCCAAAAACAATGGTTTTCCCCCCCCTTAGGGTTTCTAGGACGGTCCCGGGGTTTGACCGCAACCCATTCACACAAACTTTTGCATGCAAAAACCCCCCGTAAAAAAAACAAAATCTAACTAATGCTTGAAAAAGTTAGTAAAAGAATAATAAATTTAAAATTAAAAAGGACAACTGAGGAGTTCAGGGGGGGGCCCACCACTGGGAAAGGTTTCCCCAAACGGAGTCCCCAACCTGTCGATCTAATTTTTTTTTAATTTTCCCCTTCCAAAACCGATCAAAACAAGGGCCCCAAGCCATCTAATGTTTAAAACCCGACTTGAATTAGGGAAATTTTGTTTGATTTTTTTGGGGTCGCCCCCCCAAATGTTTTTTGGGAAAAAATTTGACTTAAGACTAAAGAGGGGGATTAGTCCCTAATTTGGCCCCCAAATGTCGTGAATTTTCCCCTTCCCCGTTTTTGTGAAAAGAGGAAAAGGGAAAAAACCTAGTTTTTTAAAGGGCCGGAGGCCCAAAACCCATTAAAAACCTTTAAAGGTTACCACCCCCAGTCTCCTAAAATTGGGCTCAATTTGAAAAAGTCCCTTTTTTTTTGTTTTGTTAATTTTTATTAATTTGTTTTTATTATTCTAAGAAAACGATTTTTTATTTCATTTTACAGGTTGACCCGAATGGGTGCCTACATACCTGCTAGTCAGGATCAAACAAGCCGTAGTTCGCTTTTTTGAAAATATTTAGTGGGTTTTTGAATTTTAATTTGAAAATCTCTTTTGCTTTATGTTTCTAACATTTTGGGATTTTTCAAAAAAAATCTAAACCTAAGCTTAGTAATTTGATCTTTGAAAATAATTTTTAGGGAAAACAACAATTTTGGATTTATTTGAGAAAATGATTTTTCTAAGTGATAAAACTCGTTTTTTTTTCTATTTTTATAATTTTTGAATTCTTATAATTTTTTTATTTTTGTAATTTTATGATTTTTTATTTTTTTTCGACTTTTCCTTATTCTTCTACAATTTTTAATAATTTTTATGAGTTTTCATAATTTTTATAGTTTTTGTTATTTTTTTTATATTATAATCTTTATTAATTTTTCATAATTTTTGTTAAAAATTTTATCCTAAGTTATTATCTATCCTATTTTAAAACCTAAAGTTTTATTATTATTTTTCTAACATTTATATTTTTTTCTACATTTTTTTTATTTTATTATTATTATTATTTTGTTATTTATTCTACATTATTAAATCCTTAAGAAATCTAATTTCTAACATTTTTCCTATTTATCGAAATAAACATAAACAAATAAATAAATAAATAACCAACAAATTAATAAATAAATAAAAAATAAAAAAATAAAATCGGAATAAAAATAAATAAATAAATTGGGAAAATCCGACTTACTTGGATCCGGTCGGTGCGCGGGTCGGGTCGGTCGAGTCGGATCGGTTGGTCACGGCGGCGGGGAGGGCTCGTTCACGGCGTTCCAGGGGCCTTTTGCAACGGGTGAGGTGTCGAATCCTAGCTTCTCGAGGTGCTGAATCCAATGGTTTGGGGGTGGTTTGCTCCTAGAACGTCTCCTGGTGGCGGCTTGACTTCGATCGGCGGTTCGCAGTTTTAGGTTTTCTCCAATTTGCTCTCTTTCTCACTTTCTCTCAATTGTGATTCGTGATCTGGCTTCCTCCACTCCTCCTCTATTATAGGCGCTTGAAACCAAGCTGGACAAGCTCGGATTTCCTCCGATCGAAGCTGATCGATTTTTGGTTAAAAAAACAACTCCGATTTGTGTAAATCCATCGATTTGTTGCGATTTGATTCCAATTGGATGATGTTTATCTCAATTCAGTTGAAGATCTATTGGATTTGTGCAAAAAATCGAATCAAAACGGCCGAAATTCGAATTTTTCCTTCGCTGGCGATCTCAGGACCCGAGGTAGGAGATGATCACGCGCCCGGTGCGTGCATTCCTCCAACCAATCGGATGCTGCCCGAAAGTTTCGTGGAAAAAAA
>JBBMOL010003954.1:0-12941 GCA_037954665.1 Laguncularia racemosa | reverse complement strand
AACACGATATAAACCACCGCCGGCAGGTAGCCGATGGAGGCGGCGAGGGGCCGCACTGCAGCAATCATGCAGGGCGTATAGACCGCCATGAAGGGCACCACGAAACCGGCCAGCGCGATCTTCACCGCCTGGATGCCGATCTTCATGCCCGATTCCTTGGCGATGGGCGCGGCGGCGAAGGCCGCCAGCGCCACCGGCGGCGTCAGATCGCCAGGATGCCGAAGTAGAACACGAACATATGGCTGACCAGCAGCGGCACGCCCGAGTTCCAGAAGCGCCGGCCCGGCGATCGAGGAGGTGATGATGTAGTTCGGGATGGTGGAATGCCCATGCCGAGCACGAGGCAGGTGAGCATGGTCAGAACCAGCGAGAAGAACAGGCTCTGCTCGCCGATGCGCACGATAAAGGAGGCAAAGGTCGAGGCCGAACCGGTGAGGCTCAGGATGCCGATGATGACGCCCACCATCGGCGCAGGCGATGGCACCCAGGGCAGGGCGTTCTTGGCGCCATCGGCCAGCGCGTCGCGCGCCGTCACCAGCGTCTCGCGGCCGCCCTTGACGAAGAAGTTGATCAGAACCAGCGCCGTGATGGTGGCAATCACGACGTTGATGCCGAACTCGAAGAAGCCGGCGCAGACGATGCCGAGCAGCACCCAGAACAGAACCCGGATCGCCTGGCTGGGAAGGCCGCGCGCGATGGCGCCGCCGAGGATCAGAACGGCGGTCAGCGCCAGGCCCATGGTGCCGGCAAACAGCGGCGTGTAGCCGGTGAACAGCAGATAAACGAGCACCGCCAGCGGGATCAGCAGATACCAGCCCTGGCGCAGCGCGCCGCGCGCGCTCGGCAATTCGCTGGCCTTCATGCCGCGAAGGCCGCCGCTTGCCGGCTTCCAGATGCACCATCCAGAAGGCGGAGAAGAAGTAGAGCGCGGCGGGGATGATCGCGGCCAGAACGACCTGCGAATAGGGAATGTTCAGCGTCTCGGCCATGATAAAGGCAACGGCGCCCATGACCGGGGGCATGATCTGCCCGCCCATGGAGGACACCGCCTCGACGCCGCCGGCAAAGGCCGGCCGGTAGCCGAAGCGCTTCATCAGCGGGATGGTGAACTGGCCCGTGGTCACGACATTGGCGACGCCCGAGCCCGAGATCGTGCCCATGAAGCCGAAGACACCACGGCGACCTTGGCCGGGCCGCCCTTGGTGTGGCCGACCATGCCGAGCGAGACGTCGGTGAACAGCTTGATCATGCCGGCGCGTTCCAGAAAGGCGCCGAACAGGATGAAACAGGAAGATGTAGCTGGACGAGACGTAGACCGGCGTTCCGTAGATGCCCTCCGTGCCGAAGGACAGCTGGCCGATCACCTGATCCCAGCCGTAGCCGCGATGGGCGAGCACGCCCGGCGCATACTCGCCGAACAGGCCATAAAGCAGGAAGATGCCGCGATGATGGGAAGGGCGGGCCCATCAGCGGCGGTCGCCTCGAACACGAGAACGATCAGAATGGTGCCGACCACCAGATCCTGCGGCTCCAGGAAGCCGCCCTCGCGCAGGATCAGATCGGCGTAGAAGACCCAGTAATAGGCGCCCACCCCGAAACCGACGATGCCCATGGCCCAGAGAATGGCGCGATGGAGCGGTTGTGGTGGTGAGGTTGGCCATCAGCGTGAAGCCGAGCAGCAGAACGAACCGACGTGCATGGAGCGCACGACCTGGCTCGGGATCGAATGAAAGGCGGCGATCCAGAGTTGGAACAGCGAGAAGGCGATCGCGATGCCGAAGGACGATGCGCCCGGACAGGCCGGGACCGAAGCCGCCGGGCAGCCCGTGCTCGGCATCGATCGAGGAGGATTCGGCGGCGGCGGCGGCCGGCGCTTCGCCGAGCCGTTTCTCATTTAAGTCCCTGCGGACGTCCTCGGGTCGTTTCGCGTCGCTCATCTTCCGCGTGTCCTGATGCGGAAATGGGTTCGTCATCGAAAATGCCGGCGCCCCAAGGGGCACCGGCAAAAGCTTGCAACCGTGCCGTGGCCCGGTGCTACTGGATGATGCCCTGTTCGCGGTAGTAGCGCTCGGCGCCCGGATGCAGCGGCACCGGATTGTCCATGACGGCGTCTTCCAGCGAAATGCCTTCGGCGGCCGAGTGCGCGGAACCATGCGGGGCAGGTTCTCGAACAGCGTCTTGGTCATCTCGTAGGCCAGTTCGTCCGACACGTCGGAGCTGGTCACGAGGAAGTTGGTGACCGTTGCGGTCTCCACGTCGGAATCCTGGCCGTTGTAGGTGCCGGCCGGGACGATGCCGGGCTCGTAGGGCGCGCCGATCCGCTCCACGAGGTCGGCCGGGATCTCCACGATGGTGATGGGGGTTGGTGGTCGCCAGATCCTGGATCGGGCGAACGCCGAGCCCGACGACTGCAGCGTGGCGTCGATCTGGCGGTTCTTCATCAGCTCCACCGACTCGGCAAAGGGCAGATACTGAACCTGGCCGAGATCGTCGTATGACATGTCGGCCGCGGCGAGGATCTCACGGGTGTTGAGCTCGGTGCCCGAAGCCGGGGCGCCCACCGAAAGGGAGCGGCCGCGCAGATCCTCGAGCGTGGTGATGCCGGAATCGGCGCGGGCGACGAGCTGGATGTAGTTGGGATAGATCGCCGCGATGCGGCGCAGCTTGTCGAGCGGCTGGCGGAAGCCGGTTTCCCTTCATTGCCTTCCCAACCCGCGACCAGCGAGTCGCCGAGCGAGAAGCCGATCTCGCCACGGCCCTGCTGAAGAAGGTTCAAATTCTCCACCGAGGCCTTGGTCGCCTGCACCTGCGGGGCGCACGCCCTCGATATTGTCGCCCGTAGATCTCGGAAAAGGCGACGCCGAGCGGATAATAGACGCCCGAGGTGCCCCGGTCAGGACGTTGATGAACTCCTGCGCGCGGGCGCATGGACCGGAGCCAGTGCAAAGGACGCGACAAGGGCCGCCCCCGAACGGAACGCGTGAAAGCCTTGAACATGTAGTCGATCTCCCGAAACAGCGACGGCATGAATGCCGTCCGCCTAGAATCCCATAGTGCGCACTTCGCGCACCCTCACGTAGACGCTTACACGAGCTTTCACCGCTTTCAAGACACCGCGTTCGCCGCCAACAGCTGAATATTACGAAGACTTGAAGCCGCCCCTGATGCACCGGGGCTCGGCTTTCCTGGGCGGGCAAACCATTCGGCGAGACCGTCTTCGAGCGTTCTGGCCCGGCGCCGATCAAACGCTTTGAACCCCTTACCATTACTCAACGGCAGGAGATCCAGCGCCTGAAACACGAAGGAGAAGGAGGCGCCTTTTTCCGTCGGCTCCACCTCCAGCCCGGCGTCCAGCTGGGCGCACCAGGCTGAGGATCACGCGCATGCCGAAGCTGGCGCGCGCGGTTCTCTGATCGAACCCGTCCGGCAAGCCTCGCCCTTCGTCGCGCACCCGGATCCCGGCCTGCTCGCCGTCCTGCCAGAGCGAAACTTCGATCAGCCCGCGTTCGCCCGGCCATAGGCGTATTTCACCGCGTTGGTGACGAGTTCGTTGACGATCAGCCCAGCCGGGATGGCCTTGTCGGCGCCCACGACCACGTCGTCGGCGCGGCAGATGATTTCGAAACCCGTCGGTGGTGCGCATCAGCTGGCTGCAAAGATCGTCGAGGAATGGGCAGATTGACCTCGCTGACGTTGCTGCCCTTCCACAGAAGTCGTGGACCCTGGCGATGGTCATGATCCGGGCTTCGGCGTCCAGAAGGGCGGCGCGGGCGCTCGGATCGGCCACGGCATTCGAGTTGACCCGCAGAGGCCCCCGACGACGCCGAGACTGTTCTTGACGCGGTGGTTCATCTCGCGCGTCAGGAGGCCTGCGTTTCCAGCGCCGCCTTCAGCTTGCGATCGCTGTCCAGCCGCTCCAGCGCGACGCCCAGGATCGCGCGCAGCCAGAGAGAAAATTCCACATCGGCAAGGTCGAAGTCGCCCGGATCGGGGGCTGTCGACCTCCAGCACGCCGAAGGAGCGCTGGGTCGTGCCGCCGCGATCGATCAGCACGTTCACCGCGCGCCTGATGCCGTAATCGGACAGGAGCTTGGGCGTGCGAAACCGCGTTTCGCCCTGAAGATGGTTGGACAAGACCGCTTCGCCGGTGTGAAGGCATAGCCGCCGGCGAGTTCAGATCGGCGCCCAGAACCGCCTCGCCGATCTCGGCCGGGTTCCAGCCGAAGCCTCCCTTCATACGAGGTCGCGGTTTCGAGTCGTATTCCAGAACCTTGCTGTAGGGCGCTTCCAGCCCCAGCGCGCCACAATTCGGTGGCGTCGCGAAGAAGGCTCTTCAGCGTATCGGCCTGCAGTGCCATGCGCCCGAACTCGGCGAGCAGCTTCTGCTGGCGAAGCCGATAGGCGAGTTCGTCCGAGCGACCGGTCCGCTCAGCGTCTTCAACTTTCAAACGCATGTTCCTTGCAAGGCATGAATGCGCGGTCACCATGCGTCGTGATCGCGCGCAAGGAAAGCGCCCAATTCACGAGAACGGCGACAATCCCCTTTGATGCGCCCCGATGCTGTTCAAACGCGGCGGGCGGCATCCGCAAAAGTCTGTCGATGGGGCGGGGACCCTTAGCGTGGCGCTCTTCCCATTCGGCTTCCGTTTCAAGCGCCACGATGTCGTTCTTTGGCGGTGTGAGCGCCCGGCCGCCTTTGGGGTCGTCATAGCGAACGGCGAAAACGGCGCTCCTGCAACGAGCCCTCGACTTCGATCTTTCCGGGCTCGCTCACATGGCCCGACATAGCGCAGCCCGAGATCGAAATGGGCGGTCCAGAAGAAGGGCAGGTCGCTGAAGGGCCTCCGTTCGGCCCAGAATGACGCGGGCGGCGTGTTCGCCCTGTCGCCCAGCGTGGGTCCAGTGTTCGATGCGCTGCGGCGCTTGGAATGAACGTCGGGATAGGACGCGATGTCGCCCCCCGGCGTAGATGGCGGGGTCGCTGGTGCGCAGCAGGGCGTCCACCCGAACGCCGCCGCCCTCGTCTTCGCTCGCGAGCGTCAGTCCGGCCTCTTCGGCCAGCTCGAGCGGGGCGATACGCCGATGCCGGCCACCACGAGATCGGCCTACGATGGCTTCGCCATTGTCGAGTTCCAGCTTTTGCCCGTCAAAGCCCGTCGCCTTGGCACCCATCCGAAAGCGAACGCCGTTTTCCTCGTGCACTTGGCGCACCAGGGCGCCGACTTCTTCGCCGAGCCCCGCGCTCCAGCGGAACCTTGCCGGGCGCGACGACCTCCACCTCAAGCCCGCGCTGGGTCAGGCGGCCGCCGCCTCCAGGCCGATGAAGCTCGCGCCCATGACGCCGCGCGCTTGCCTTGCCGGCGCTTTCGATCAGCGCCTGCGCGTCGGCCAGGCTGCGCAAAACGTGAACATGTCGCGCTCGAAGCCCGGCAGGGACGGGCGCTTGGCTCGCCGCCCGTGGCCAGAACCAGCGCGTCGTAGGGAATGCGTTCGCCGCCCTCCAGCACCACGGCTGGGGCCCGTCGCGGTCGATCTGTTCGACGCGGGCGCCAAGGCGCAGGGTCAGGCCGCGCGTCTCCAGCGTTTCGTCGCCTTCGAGCCAGAGCTTTTCCAGCGCCCCTTGCCCGAAAGATAGGCCTTGGAGCAGAAGGTGCGGTCATAGGGCCGCTCGCTTTCGGCGCTGAGCAGGGTGACGTTTCTCCACCGAGCCGAGCCTTGCCAGTTTCCCGCGCGCAGGCATGGCCCCGCACCCGTCCGATGATCACGACGCGCGGCGCATGGGCGTCGGTGCGCGGTTGCGAGCGCTCGGCCCGGCCGTGACGCTCACCCGCCCGCCGTCGCGCTGCACGGTAAGCAGGCCAGCGGCTTGTAGCCCGGCGCGCCCACGGCCTCGCCGGTCTCTGCCGAAAAGCGGGCATGGTGCCAGGGGCAGCGAATCTCGCCTCATGAAGAATGCCCTTGGCCAATGGCGCGCCGAGGTGGGTGCATTTGGCCGAATGCCGAAACTCATCGCCGCGGCGCACAAGCAGAACGTCTTCGCCGGCAACCGTGCCCTGCAACATCTGGCCGTCGGCCAGATCGTTGCGTCGATCCCTGCCGAAAGTCGGCTTGGAGTTTTCGTTTGCCATCGGTGCGTTCCAGTCCGTTGCTGACACCTTTGGAATGCTTCCAGATGCGCTCGCGTTCCAGGCGAGGCCAGTCTGTCGCAGTCGCAAGGCGGGGAAGGGCAGAGCGCGCGCGAACGGAGGTCTCCTGCCCGAAGCATTTCCGGCGAATCCGACGGTTTCGTGACTTTCCCCCTTGCACTCGGCGCCAGGATCGGTATGAAGAGCCCGCACGCAACAGCGCGCCCCGCTGGGGGATAGTTTAAGGGTAGAACAGCGGACTCTGACTCCGTTAGTCTTGGTTCGAATCCAGGTCCCCAGCCAGCTTCTTGTCGGGAAAACCCCCCCAACCCTGTTTTTTGGGGGTTTAAAACGGGGGTATTTCCTGGGGCCCGCGGCCCAGGGTTTTAAAAAAACCCGAAAACCCCGGGGGGGAAAGGGGCTTTCGCGGGTCGCCAATCCCGGGGGGTTTTCCCTGCCCCGGAGGGAAAGGCCCAAAACCCCGGGCCCTGGGGTTTTGGTAGGGGACCCCTTCCCTTCCCGGGGTCCCCCGGCCCCTTTTCCCCCCCAGGGGGGGGTTTTTGGGCCCGGCCCCTTTTAAATCACCCGTTTTGGCCGGGGTTTCCCCCCGGGTACCGCGGGCCCCCTCGGGGAATTTTGCCCCGGGGGGGAAAAAGGGGCCCCGAAATTTCACCCGGGTTTGGTTTCCCCCGGAGTGGACTTTGGGGAACCCCTTTGGCCCCGGGGAAACCCGGGGGGGGGGAGGGGGCCCCACCCGGCCCGGGGGCCCGGGTTTTTCCTCCCCAAAAAGGGGCCATTTAAAATCGGGTTAGGGGGGTCGGGAGGGCCCCCCCAGGGGGATTTCCCCGCTTTTGGGGGTGGGGGTTTTTGGCGGGGGCCGGGGCCCCCAAAAACCCCGGGCCCCTTTGCGCCAAACCCCCCCGCGCCTTTTGGGGGCCGTCTTTGGTTTCGGGGGGTCCCCCCCCCGGGGCCCGAAAAGCGGTGGCGACCCCCCCGTCCCCCCCGGCCCCAAAGGGGGGGCCCGGGGGGGGGGAACCCGTCATTTCCCCAAACCCCCCGGGGTTCCGGGGTTTCGTTCACATATTCCCGAGTAGCCCCGCCGAAAGGTGGGGGCCCCTCCGGGGTCATTCCAGAACCGTTAAAAGGGGAGGAAGGGGGGGGGCTAAAAAAAAAGGGGCCCCCTTCGAACCGCGACAGGCTTTTCCCCACATCTGCTTGGTGGCGAGTCGGGTGGTTGGTGGCTCGTAGACCAGGAAGTTCGGCGGTCGAACGCATCTGCGCCACACCCCGGCCTTTTCGGGCCCCTGACAGGGCCGGGCACTTCTTTTTTCCCCCTCTGCCGGTGAAGCCAAGCAGCCGGCAGCGCGCGCAAGGGGGGCCCGGCCCCCCTGGGGGGAAACTGTCTTCCCGAAACTGCAGCACGGCGGTCGCCCCGGAGAACTCCTGGCGTGCTGGGGGAATAGCCCATTTCACGCTCGGCCCGCGGTCACCGTTCCGGGTCCGGCTCCGACGCGGGCCCGGGGATGATTTCGGAGCGTCGACTTGCCGGCGCCCGTTCACGCCCACACGCACCACGCTCGCGCCGGCGCACCCCGGGAATCGACCCGCATAATGACGCGCTCGCCATAGCGCTTGGACACCCCCAAAGCTCGCCACTCCTCGCCCCCAGCGGGCGCCGGCTGGAACTCGAAGCGCAAAACCCATGCTGGCGTTGGGGCTCGACACGGTCGATCTTTTCGAGCTTCTTACGCGGCTCTGCACCCGCCGGCGTGGCTGGCGCGCGCCTTGAAGCGCTCGATAAAGGCGACTCCTTGGGCCCGCATGGGCCGCTGGCGCTCGAATTGCGCCTGCTGCTGCACCTCGGGAAAAGGGGCGCTGCTGCTTGTGAACTCGTAGTCGCCCGAATAGGGGTGAGCCGCCGCCTCGATTCGGACGCCACATGCGGTTTTATGAATTCGCGGTCGTGGGGGTATCACACGGTGCCGTCGAAGCCTTCAAAAGGCTTCGAGCCAATCGGGCTTTCGATTCGAGAGGGTTTGGAGGGCTCGCGACAGCATATGTCGGGCCCCTAGCAACTTGGGAGCGCCACGCGCATCTTCCAGCCGCCCGAAGCTTGCCGACATCCCGTCCACATCCCCGGCTGAAGCCAGGGCCCTCCAGACCCGCGGGGCCCCCCCCACGCAAACCTCGAGCTGTCGAAAGGGGCCCTGCACCCTCGCCGTAGCGGCGATACTCTCCATCTCGTCGGCGCGTCCGGGTCGGCCCTGCCCCTTCCACTGGCCATCTCGGCCGCCCAAGCGCTGTCGGCCCCAGCCGTCCCCACTTCGGCAACGGGGCTGCGGCCCCCATGTCGCCGCATCCTGGCTGAAATAGCCGAGGGCCAGCCGCGGTCGGCCGAACCTGGCCCCCGTCCGGGATTCCTCGCCGGGGTTTAGCGAAACAGCTGGGGCTTGCCGGGGCCATTTGGGGCCCCACGAGGCCCATCTTCTCACCCGCTGAAGCGGGGGGACGCCCCAGAAACGATCGCTTCCGTTCTGCTTGCCCTGTTCTCAAGGCGGATCATGCGCGGTTTTTTGGCCGGAGCGGGAGGGGGCTGCCTCAAACCATTCCGCATGGCCCCCGGGGCAAGGGGGCGGACCCGGCCCTCGAAACGCCCCTTTGGAAGGGGATTCTGGCTCGGCCTAGCGAGGCATTCGCCCGGCCGCAAGTGCGGGGCGCAGATCGTCCGTTCGATTTAGAAGCCGCTTGTGATGCGGGCAAAGCGCGGCGGCTCCCCTGCAGATGGCGATGACGGGTTTTGATATCGGGGGAAAGGGGGTCGCGGCGGTATTCGGAAAACCCTGACGGGGCTGCCGTGGGGGAAGGGGAAAGCCGGGTCCGCCTTCAGGGCGCGTCGCTCCAGATTGCCGGCCGGGCACGGGCGAGAGCGGGTTAGAAGTCGGTTGGAGATCATTCCCCCTCCGTTCGGGGGGGGGCTCGCCCGGAAAACCGGGGAACCCTCACGGAAGTTCTCGCGTAGCGCCGCGTGAAGCGCCGAGCGATCGGCCCAGGAGGGGGCGCGAGGCCGCAAACCTCGAAGAAGGAAAACGAGGATCGCGCTTTTTATGCCGGTGGTGACACCAGATCCCGACGCCCATCCTGGCTCGGCCATTGGGCGAGGCGAACCGGTGGTGGATCGCGTGTTTTTACGGCCTGACACAAGGGTCTGCCGGATGTCGTTAGGGCGAGAGGCCCCTTTAGGGGTGGAAACCGCGACCCCGCGGCCAGCCCCATACGCAGGAAACCCTCGAAATCCTTTGCGCGGGGGTCGCGAAGGTGAAGCTGCGGGGTTTGAAAACCCCCGCCTGCCGGGCCCCCACCGGTGCCGTGCCCATGAGGGTGCAACGGCTCTTCGATCGCCAACCAGCCCTCGACATCCCCCCCAGCGTTCGGGGCGAGGGGATCGGGCGAAGGCCTGGCAGATCGAAAACCCCCGGGGTGGCGGTCGAGGACGGCCCCCGGTCCGGTTGATCTCCCCCCCAAAAGTCGCGCGAGTTCGCCGACGTCTTTGCTGGCCACGGGGGTGAAAGATCGCCCCCTTTTGATCACGATGCGGTCGGCCATCGGACCTGCTTCAGCATTCAAAGGCGCTCCCCGCGAGAGCGCGCCGAAAACGCCCCGGGCAGAGACCCCATGGCAACTGTCCCGGACCCGGACATTGAAAGCGCCCCCGACCATGCCGCCGCGCACCAGCGGTTGACCCGCGCGGGTCGGCCCAGCCCGGGGGTTTCCACCACCACGCGCTCGAACGCGGTATCTGCCGGGCCGCCTGGGCCCCCATAGTTTTGAAAGGGAGGTGCGGATGTCGCGCCGGGCGTGCAGCAAGAACCGGGGGTGGCACCATCATCTCGCGTTTTCCGCCCCGGACAGATCTGATCCACCCGCAGGGGCCAAACTCTTTGCGATCACGGCCGTTTTTTTCGAAGGGGGGGATGGGCCAGAACCGGCTTTTGAGCAGGTCGTCTTGCCGGGCCCCCGAAAGCCGGGGAGGCATCACGGGGGTCGGGCCGGGGCCGGGCGGGGGGGCATATCAGGGGGCCCGCGGTCCCAGACGGAAGGGGTCGGCAAGGGCCGGTCCCCCCGCGGGGCTGAAGCCCCTTTTTCCGGCACCAGGCAGCGCGAGGCGACGGCGCAGGGGCTTCATCCCTGTCGGACCGTGAACACGCTCCCCGCCGCCTGTGCCCCAGACCCGGGGCGATGTAAGGGCCGACCCCGGCGCCTTCCGGGTTTTGGGCCCTTTGCGGGGAAAAAAACCAGGCCCACCAAGCCCGGCCTTTTCGGGGCGCACCAGCGCGCCGCCTGGCTCAGCTGCCCCCCCAAGCGGGGGGCCCGGTCGCCCCAGAAAAGCCTTTTCCGAAAGCGCCAGCCAAACCTCCTCATGAAGGTTTTTAGCGGGGCCCCCTCGAAAGGGGGGACGCGCCCGTAGACCAACGAGCGGGGACGTATTCCCCCGGTTTCGGAACGTGGGGCGCAAAACCGTAGAGTTCCTTGAACCCCCAAACGGGTGCTGGGGGCCTTGTCGAAATCGAAGGCCCGGGCCCAGGATTCATTCCCCCCAACGCTCGAGAAAAATCGGTTTTGACATCTGGGCCGGGCAGGCCTTCACGATGGTCGGCCGAGCGAGGCCGTCCGTCCGGCCCCGTCCCCTTGTTCAAAGACACTCGGCGAACTCGATCTGTCCACAAAGATCGACGATGGTCCCCTCGTCCTGTGCCCAGGCTTTCGCCCGATCCGCAGATGACGAGAAGCCAAAAACGCGCAGGAGTTTGGCCCGCGCCCCACGGTCACCATCGTGGAGGCGCGCGACTGGGGCGAGTTTTTCCCCCCGGGTTTTCGTCGCGAACTCAAAGGTGCGGCCCCCGGGAACGGTTGGGGAAATGCCGGTGGATTCGATCAGAAATGGTCGAAGCGGTCCTGCTCGGCCACGCGCGCACTTCCTTAGCAGATCGTCCCGGGAGGGTGCAGCAGAGCAGCCCTTGGTCATTTCGACCCCGCTTTTCGTCGGTCGGAAGATCGGGGCCCCGTCGCGCACCAACTGGCGTCGATGTTCACCCCTCGCTCATTCGTTGACGATCACGGGACGCGCTTGCCTTCGGATTTGTTGAGAAAAGGGGTTTAAAGCGTCGTCTGCCGCTCCCAGAAAGCCGACAGGGACGGTGACAGGGATTTGGGGGGTCTGGCACGGCGCCCTTGGGTAAAACGAAATCCGGAAAAAGGGCGAGGCGTGCCGACGGCGGCGCCCCGCCCTTTGGTCCCGCCCGGCCCAAAAGGCCCCGGAGGGGGGGGGGCCTGCGCGATCAGTGCGCCCCATCTCGGGGACGATTGGTCCATTCAGCGAGGACGGGTGTAGGGCGGGTTGGTGCTCTTTCCGAACCCCGGGGCCCGGCATCCCCCAGTACAAATGGTAGTGCGGCCTTGGACGGGAAGTCCGTGGTCCGAACTGGTAACGCGGGGGGGCTCGCGCCTTTCGTCTTTTTGAAGAGAAGCGCACGCCGCGATTGCCCTTGGCGTAGGTCAGCACCTCGTAGCCCCGTAGGTGACGGCCTTCCCCGCGTTCGCCCTTCTCGAAGAAGGTGACCGTGTCCCCTCATGGTGATGCCTCGAATCGGTCGGTGCCGATCTCGTAATACGGCGTATTTCCCCGGGGTCATGGGCCGCTTTTGGCCTTGTGCCCCACACCGGATCAGCGTGCCTCCGAGATAGGGGTAGACCCACTGCCACGCCTTCGTAGTCAAAACGGGCGATCGGCGATCTGGCTGCCTCGAAATAGCCGGGGAATCTGCGGGTCGCCGGGCGGCCGGGGCGCCCTGGCGTGCCCGTCGTGTCTGGGGTCGAATGGTCATGGGCCCGGGGTGTCGGGCCCCCCGATGATCGTGCCCCGAATGGTCGGGCCCCCCCCTCTGAACCACCCGCTGCCGGGCCCCCCACGGCGATGTTGAAGGGCACCCCGACATCGATCGTGCCGGCTTCTCCGCGTGTTCTTGTTTGATGCGGCGCACGAGGCCGGCCCCCCGGGGTCGTCAGACCCCTTTTCCCCCGGGCCGGGGGATGCGCGGACGGGGTCGTTCCAGGCCACCGGAATGGATTCGGTGACGGCGCCGCTCTGGGTGGGTCGCGGCCTCCAGAACGTCGAGCTTGTGAAGCGGCCCTCCCGGTCACAGTCCGAAGCGGGGATTTGGGGGGGCGAGCGCGAAGTCGATGCGGCGGGAACGGCAGGTGAGTCGCAAATGCGGGTCTCCCCCCGGTCCACGACAACGAGACCTCGGCGCCGTAATTGCCGAGAAACACCGCATGGCGCGCGAGCCGATCACGTTCCGGTCTTTTCAAACCCCCCCGGCAGATCCGGGGGTATTCCAGCATCTGGGTGACGATGCCGTCCGCCCGGGCCCTCACGGCAAGGAAAACCCCCTTTTGCACCCGCAAAGAGATAGGACCGGAAAGGCTCACCGTGGATGCCGGGCACTCGCCCTTCGCCCAAGTTCGCCCTCGTCCGGGTTCCTGAAAGGCCCAGGCGCGGGGGGCCGTGTGGTCGTCGCCGGCGTACGGAAGGGGACGGTGGTGACCCACGGTTGCCGTCGGGGGGACGAAGCCGTGATGGGGGCCGGCCGGGAAGCTGCGCGCCTCCACTTCCCCTGGAGGTTTGGGGCCTCCACGATCTCGGCATAGCCGGGGCCGCGGTTTGAAATTGATCGCGACCTTGCCCCGGTCGACGACGGGAAGGGCCGCGGGCCCCCTCAGCTGCCGCGAGGCGGCCGGGGCCTCGATGCGAGGGGGGGT
>JBBMOL010003953.1:0-2500 GCA_037954665.1 Laguncularia racemosa | reverse complement strand
GATCTTACCTGGGATCGCAAATCCCAAGTTTGTCTATGAAGAGCAGATCTAATTGTATTAGTGTCTAGAATTGATTTCTTCTGTGTAATACTAATCGATAGGGCCTCATTGGTAAGTGCTACAAGATCTCGTACATTGGAACCCATGGTTATGGACCCGAATCCATTAGTATGGAACATTTTCTTTTCCAAGTGAAATCCCCTAGTATATGAAAGGGTGAAAAAGTGCTTTCGTTGTTGTGGAATAAGAAGCCTTCGTATCTTAATGCATGTATTTAATTTATTCGGAGCTATTAGAGCGGGATCCACTTTTTGGGGAATATGAGTCGAAGCAATAACAAGAATATTTTTAGTGGAACATCTTTCACAATCCCTGGAGAGATAGTTCACCAATAGACCGAGGGATAAGTAATTCGACTCATTCACATCCAGATCATGAATGTTTGGAATCCATATTATGCAAGGAGACATTGCTTTTGCTAATTCGAATTGAAGGGTGATATAAAATCGGTCTATTTCCGGCATCATATCCATAGTTAGCGCATTCATCATAGTTAGAAGCTCCAGCTCCGTATCAAGGTCACGATCAATATCGTCACTATCCTCAATATCGTCACTATCCTCAATATCGATATCATCAATAAGAAAACCTTTAGGCTTGTTATCCAGGAACTTGTTCAGAAATACTGTAATGAAAGGAACATAGGAGTTTGTCGCTAGGTATTTGACCAAATAGGATCGTCCAGTTCCTATAGAACCTATCACTAAAATACCCCGAGAGGGGGATAGGGCTAAGCGGAGCGAAAAGGGTTTTCCATGAGATGTGAAATGAAAACTATTAGCCCCACACGAGGTTTGTAAATAAGTAATTGTCTGATAATGAGCAAGGAATATCCGTCTTTCTGCTAAACAGGATGTATTGAACTCATAATTCATTAGATACTTTTTATGAATGTCAACTAAGTATCGTAAGTAAATTGCTCCCGGTTGTTCAATCATTTGATAACCAGAGTCATTCTTTGATAAATGATCACTATGCGTCAAACTCAATAGAATTTGATCAAACCTTTTTTCTGTCGTTAAGGTGGAAAACTGAACCAAGAATTCTCTTTCTTTATCATCAATCGAATCACTGTTCGCGACCCAGGATTCTATTTTATCATCAATCCAATCACCGTTCACATTTTTTCTTTTTCTTATCAATGAATAGATCTCTTTACTTGTATGACTCAGATGTCTCGTATTTTTCGAAAAAGTGATTCGATGGATGGGATTTGGTATGATACTTAGGAGATCGATAATATCGATGAGATTGATATTAAAATATTTCTTCTTAGAGCGTATTGATTTGACCCCATAAGCGGGACCACCACCCCATAGCATGTTGCCGCCAGAAGCAGAACCCCGTATTTCTTCTAGAGAATCTCCTAATTTTTTCAGAGCAACTAGAAAGAGATTCTTTAACCAGAAAGAATTCAGTTCAGATGTAGGGTACCTATCCAGAAGTTTTCGCAACTCCATCATGTATGATGGAATCATCAAAGATTTGACCTTTTCGCACTCTGTCTCTAACCCACTAGAGGCTCGGGAAACAAAGAGAAGATGTGTACGAACGAGATATGCAGCAACAAGAAGAAGGAAAAGGATTGAATAGAGGAACTCCCGAACATTTGGAGATCTCAGATGTGTCGATATCAATGGTGACTCATTATTTCGATGAATCATTTCTTCGGACAGAAGAAGATTATGGAAACACTTACTCGAAATCTCACTTATCAGATTCCGTTGTGGAAGACGCAATTTTTTCTGAAGAATTCGCCATGATATATCTGATCCATGCATAATATCATGAAAAATGGATACAAATTTTTTACTGCTACTTAGTATCGGCAATAGGTCTGAAAAAGTATCTAAAAATAGCAAATTTAGATATTTGTACCCTGTCGAGGTAAGGAACCATGGCATATATGTTTGGAATAGATTCCATTTTGAGAGAGTTGAAAAAGCACTATCTCGTTGAAAGGTTCTATACATCTGCCCTTTCTCAACGCATTTCTTTAGACAAAGACTCCGTTTTTTCCTCTTTTCGGATGGTAAATATTTCTCAGAACATGGAGTGTGAATCAAACCCATGTTTGAATTGAAATGGAGATACTGATACAAGTTCTTCCCTTCTGAATCAGATAGATTCATATCGGAAAGAGGTTGACAATAAGTTCTTTCAAAATTGACTATTTGTCCCTCTGTTAGAGGTGTTCCAGAAATGTCTGCGATCGAGTAAATAGCTCTACGAACCGCTGGATCGGATCGAATTGCAAAATGGAAAGATTTGTACAAATTATACCTTTCGTCACCACTTTGTGGAAAATCGTTAGGTATGAATATGTTAGATACCTGTGACTCGATTGGTGAAATAGTATCTCTCTCCAAAAAAGCATGTTTTTTTTTACCGCCGCACAAAGAAAATATTTTGTTGCGAATGAACAAGATATTGAGGAATT